>ML780022.1:781124-791455 GCA_009831015.1 Picea engelmannii | reverse complement strand
GGCAGGACAAGTATGGCTGAGAAGAAGAAAAGATGGGCCCTCAAGGGCCATGCTCAAGTCAATCTGCTCTCGTACTCCATGTCTAGGACCATGTGGGCCTCGAGACATGATCTCCTAGTTATCCCTAGATATCAGGGATAACACACCCCATGCCCAAACACTTACCCCACGCCCAAACACTTACCCCACGCCACTTCATACACTTACATAACCTGGATTGATTCCCACCTGGAAAACACCCCAAACTTAAGGAGGATTAGCCCAATAGGACACCCTGAGACCTTCTCCAAACCTGACTTGTTAAATTGCATAACATCCTTGAGCATTTGTCTGGGTAAAGGGGGGTTTGATGCACATGTTTGGGTAATTTAATCATTGGATGTGATTTACATGTGTTTGAGCTAAAGGGATAAGCTCTCTAGAAGCCAAATTCAGTTTAGTTTGCTTTACTTTCACAATCTCATTAATCTACCTTCAAAAGACAATTTAATAAAACACGCGTACAACAACTGCCCACGATACTTTTAAGGCACTGATCTCATTTCACATTATACAAAGCCATTTGCTTCAAGTACTTTTATTTCTCAAGCATTCGTATTTAATCTTGAAGTATTTCCTTATTTACTTGCATCTTGTTATCTTGAGTATCCTTTTATGCAAGTACTTCTTTATCTATATTGTGGTGGTTGATTGATATATGCTCTTAGAGTAGATTTTCTTTACATATTGTCTTTTGCAATAAACTCCTAGATTTATTTCTTGTACTTAGATTAGTTCAAGCCATAGATTTTTCTTTAGGGACTACCCCCCTTGGCTTCGCTATAAGTTGGCCTAGACGAAGGAGTTGAGGATTAGGTAACAGCACCTTAACTCTAACTTGCCCCCAAGGACACACCAAGTGGATTGAAGATTTCTTCCACGTTACTCGGGTGTGTATAAAGGCAGCAACAGGACTAAAAGACAAAGTAAGCATCACTGCTTTGGAATTGTTTCTCACAATTGGGAGTGACCTTGGCACCACAAATAAATAAACCAAGCAAACCCTAGGTCGACCCCATTTGGTATATTTGGCAGTTTGTTAATTTTGGTTTCCTCTCATGACCTCAGTTCTATTTTCAGTGGGTGACTCATTACCATTTTTGTAACCTAGGTTGCCTAGCTAAAATTGTCTGCTTTCGTATTTCTCTTTGCTAACTTTGGAGAACTGGATCTCTTGGAAAATTTATGTCTTTCACTAAGTCAACCTCTTTCACCAGTTTGCATGTGAGATGGCTCAATTTGCTATTTGGACAAGTCAGCTGATTTTAGAAATTCTTGTTAATAGAGAGGCAGCTTGGCTATTTGAGAAGAAGTTGATTTCAGCATCTAGTTGCATGAGAGACATCTGATTTGTTATTGGTGTTTGACAAGTATGAGAATTAGATATTCTAAACCTTGACTTACTTTGCTAAAACAGAAATTCTAAGTCGGTTTCTTCTGTTATAAATGGAATTCTGTGAGAGTTTGCATGAGCCATGCTTTATTCATGGTAGGTCGATCCTTGTTTATACTTGCTAGCACGAATTTAGAGGGTTTTAAAAAGAGGTTCATGATAGGATTATCAAAGACAGCCATATGTGTGGCTGTTGGAAGTTTGTAAGATGTGTTTACTGACAGATCTGTTGACTTAACAATCAGATAACAGCAGTTAAGAAGGTGCTGTAGCAGCTTATACTCACCTTGCATAACAGGATTGTCACCAAACAGCAGTTAGCTAGGAGTTAAGGCGCTGATGATTGACTGGTACAAGGGCAACAGTGTACTGTTTAGTGGCAGTTATGAGCAGTTTATCTTCATTTAGCTAGCTGCCAGCCAGTCATCCACTAACTTTGCCTAGAAACAGGTCTTAGAATTTGTGACTGTTATGAAGCAGAGTTTAAAGTGATTCACTCCCCAAGTACAGCAGTGATCCTGTGCTATTGTTAGATGGTGTTGGTGATTGGGCTTCTCTAAAACAGCCACATGACAGCAGTGTGTTATTTATCTTTGGCCATCCTTGTGTGCATGTACATAACAGCAGTTACAAGTGCATGCATAGGATGTGCAGATTTAGAATGTAAGGTTCTATAAGAGAGGAGTGAATGGGACAAAGTGAGAGGTTTTCTTCATTGGGTAGCAATCTACAGCCAGCTTTCTTCTTTTTCCATTCATTCTTCTTTCCATTGCTGCCTCCACTCTGCGCAGTGCCTATTATGCAGCCAGTCTTGTATTTGTCTTCATGATGCAAACAATCTTTTGACTAATACATTGATAGAGTTTGATTATGCAGTGTCTTTACTGTTGGTTTTCCTGATATGAGATATGATCAATATGTTATTACAATGATGAGTGTTCCATATATAGGGAACACAAGGTGACCATCCATGAAAGGATGCATCCCTTGAATAATCAATAACTATTTATTATTATCATTTACTTATTATATACTATATTTAATAATCAATAATAATTATATTATTAATTATTATCTTTTAAATAATGTCTTCTCGATGTTGTCCAAACATCAACACTCCCTCTCAACAAGGGAGACATTCTGCAACATGCCACTCTTGTCTTTGAAGTATACAAACTTCACCCTAGACTCATAACACATGTCTGTCAGTCTTGGGAGACATCTCTCTCCCACCTGAACCGAGGAGAAACTCCTTCTGCGGCTCTCCCTCTAAGCCAATTAACTCTCTCTAAGATTAGGCTCACTTTGAGTCCACATGTAATATCATATAGCATGTGTGTCTTTATCAGTCCTTGTCAAGTCACCATGACTAGGACAAGGAACACACCATGATATTTCACCACAGGCACACACCTATGAGTGAATGTCGGCTTGATGCTAACTGACACGTGGAAAGCACTTCAAGCACCTCGAGTCCATATTATTCCTTGTAATGATCAAGGAAGGACTACGTCTGGGCCCATTTACCACAAGTGCACCTTTATGATAAATGTATTCTATCTCCCTTGGTCTGCAGCCCAATCTAGGAGAAGTTTCGCCCGATGCTGAAACATCAACACTCCCTCTTAGCTAGGGAGGTATCTTTCCATGGTAGTACACAACTATTGTCCAGAGACTCGCAGTCTCCACCAGTGGTAAACAACCACCATAGTAGCAAAAGGTTTGTCACACATGGCACTCCCATGTGGACTTCTAGAGGCTACTCCCTCTAGGAACACTTAGGGTCAACTCCCCATAGTGTGAGACATCAAGGGTCAACTCCCTGGACATGTCCTCATGTGCTCTCCACATGGGACGTGTCCTTATGTGCTCTCCACAAGGGACGTTGGGTTATAAGCCCAACCACACTTATCCCTTCTCGGATAAGTGTCCTCGTAGATCAACTCAACTCAATTCATAGAGGAGTACGATCTGGAGAAAGTTTGTCACACATGGCACTCCATGTGGACTTCTAGAGGCTACACCCTCTAGAAACACTAGGGTCAACTCCCATAGTGTGTGACGTCAAGGGTCAACTCCCTTGACATGTCCTCATGTGCTCTCCACATGGGATGTGTCCTCGTGTGCTCTCCACAAGGGACGTTGGGTTATAAGCCCAACCACACTTATCCCTTCTCGGATAAGTGCCATCACAGATCAACTCAACTTAGTCACAGAGGAGTACGATCTGGAGAATGTCTCAGGAAGCTACAAACATCAACACTCCCTCTCAGCGAGGGAGGCATTCTCTGCCACGCCAAGTCTATCACGAAAGTACTTAAACTTCATCCTGGTTTGGTAAGAACATCAACAACCTACTCATCTATAGGAAGGTATTGCACCAATACTTCCTTCCTTTGCACCATGTCTCGGATGTAATGGTACTTGATCTCAATGTGGTTTGATTTGTCATGAAACACTAGATTATCAGAGATCTTCACACAACTTTGGTTACCATAATGAATAATGGTGGAATCCAGCACATGTTCGAATAAATCTGCAAGGAGCTTGTGAAGCCACACTACTTCACAGACCGTCATACTTAATGCAATGTACTCTGCTTTTGTTGTGCTCAACGCCACAGAAGTTCGTTTCCTGCTACACCAAGAAACCATGGAAGATCCCAAAGCGAAGCAACACCTGAAGGTGCTTTTTCTGTCCACTACGCTCCCTGCCCAATCAGAGTCAATATATTCCTGCCATATCATATCAATACTGGAAGTATATCTCAGACCATGCCGAACTGTGCCTCGCAAGTATCTCAACACATGCTTCACAACAATCTAGTGTGTCTATCTCGATTGGCTCATAAATTGGCTAAGTGCACTCATTGCATAGAAAATATCTGGTCTGGTGTTAACCAGATACATCAATGATCCAATCAGTTGTCTGTACGGGGACGAATCAATCTCGTCGGAATCGGAAGAAGACACACACAGTTTCTTTAGATTCATCACCAATGGTGTAGCCATGGGTTTACAGTTTAGCATCCCAAACTTTTTTTTTTTTTTAATATCTCAACTGTGTACTTCCCCTGACTTAGGAAGATCTCATCAGTTCTTTGCCACACCTCTAGTCCCAAGAAATAGTGCATCATACCAAGGTCCTTCATCTCGAACTCAGAGGCCAACGCATACTTGCATTCAATAATAATGCTCTCTGTACCGGTGAGAAATAAATCATCAATGTAAAGGACCAGAAACAGGGCCTCATCGTTAACAGTCTTATAGTACAGGTTGGGATCAACAACACTTTTGTTGAAGCCCAAACTCATCAGGTGTCCATCAATCCTCGCATACCAATCTTGAGGTGCCTGCTTGAGTCCATACAGGGCCTTCTTCAATCTACACACATGAGACTCCTTATCATGTATGACGAAACCATCTGGCTGCTCGATGTATATTTCTTCCTCAATCTCTCCATTGAGAAAGGTTGTCTTCACATCCATCTGATGTAGTTTCCAACCCATGGATGCTGCGAGGGCAATAATCGTCCGGATAGAAGTGTATCGAGCAACAGGAGCAAATGTCTCCTCATAATCTATTCCCTCCATCTGAGAGAATCCTCTAGCAACAAATCCCATTTTATGCCTCTTGATGCTCTCGTCAACTATGTGTTTGATCTTTTAGATCAATTTGGAAGTCACTGCAAACTTCCTCTCATGTCTTGGAACAATATCCCACACATCATTCTTCATGATGGATTGATACTCCTCCATCATGACATCTCTCCATATTGGATGACTAGTTGCCTCCTCATAACATGAAGGCCAAAAAAAATGAATGATGTGGCTCATAGCTGTGGCATAGCATGAATATCTCTAAAGTCTCTTGCTCTCTCTGAAGGTACCACGAGAAGTTGCATGTCCTTCTGCCTCCTGCAGAGTCTGACGAGCCCATGTAGGTATCTTCTGACCTACTACAATATCTCTGGGAACATCAACTGGAGGTACAGGATCAATGGGATCAATAGGCTCAATTATATCAATTTCCATGTGAGACCCTCTAGATCTCTTAAAGGATACCTCCTTTCAAAGGTAACATCTATGTTCACCTCAATCTGTCTTTGACCAGGGATGTAGATCTGGTGTGCCTTCGAAGACTCACTGTACCCAACAAATGTACCCTTTCTTTCTGAAGGGTCTATCTTGGTCACTTTCTCCTTGGGTACATGAATGTATACTGAACACCCAAATATCCTGAAGTGTCCAACCTCAGGCTTCACTCCGGTGAAGGCCTCCTCGGGAG
This sequence comes from Picea engelmannii, assembly GCA_009831015.1. Taxonomy (NCBI): domain Eukaryota; kingdom Viridiplantae; phylum Streptophyta; class Pinopsida; order Pinales; family Pinaceae; genus Picea; species Picea engelmannii. The sequence continues at coordinate 785,737 of ML780022.1, read as the reverse complement.
TCATGTTCCTCAAGGACTTCTATTATGAACATACACTACAATCATGGATGCCTCTGCCCACATAAACATAGGTAAATGTTGATCATGAATCATGGCCTTGACTGTCTCAACAATAGATGGGCTCAAAAGTCTGCTACAAGTAGTGTGTCATTAATGTCCTTGTAGAGCACCCCTTTCACCCCTTTTCCAGTGTCATTGAGGGAAAAAACAATGTTGTCCATTGTGACTCCTTGTTGGTCATCTTTTGTACTCCAGGTAGTTACTGGAAATAGTCACTCAAACATTTCCAGATGATGTGATTCAGCCATGCTCATCCCATAATCATGACTTGAACACAAGACTCACCTTGCCTCGAACCCAATGAAGCACCAATCCCCCAAACTCTGATTCGAAAAGCCTTAAACAAGTGATTTGGGTTTCAAACACAATATGTGGGTGACACCCTCAATCTGGTGTGATCGATGCAATTGGGGTCTATGTATTTTCTATACAAATGTGCCCAACGAATTTTGGTTTCCAAGATGCCACAGGAGCTACTGCTTTGTAGCTTTCTGGAGTTCCTTCACTAACGAAATGATGTTATTCAACATTCTCTTCATTTACAACAACCTTTCGATTTGTGACATGTCATTACTTCTTGGAGCACTTTATTTAAGAGAATGAGGGTTTCTTCATACTGTACTCGGTACTCTTGATCAAAATTTGCACACATCTCAAAGACAAATGTCGGTTGTCTGCAGAAGTCTACTAGTGCTTCCACTGCAACTTCTTGTTGTTGGTATGATGCACCATACTTTCCTTGTGCAAGCCTAAGTATGACACATGTGAAGAAAGCTTCCAGCTGTAGCTTGAACTGTCAGCGCATATGATGATAGAGATTAAGAACAATGCTACATACCATGGACAAAATCAGAGGACTTGATGACAATATTAACTACATCAGATTACTGAAAAGTTTATCCTGCACCAGAACCAGTAACAGCTCAACAAGAAATTGACCCTCCACACAAAAATTAGGTTTCAGCATGGTGTGGCCTCTACAACAACAATAATATTGCTTCTCCACGGACTCGTAAAAAAGGAAGTTATCTTTGGCCCGAGACAACTGCCCAATCACGACAGTGTCGACTCTCCACACAACAACAACAATTTCAATTTTCAAAGACCCGTAGCAAAGGCGTTAACTCTGGCCCGAGATAGCTACTCATTGAGAGATCACTGTTGGGGTGCCTTCATACATTAGAAGCATCATATAAGTTGATTGATCGGGCCCAAGGTTGATTGTTTGAAATGTGGTGCTGCAGAACTTAATGGCTTCAGGCCTCACGGTTGTTTTTTTTTTTTTTGTTTTTTTTTTTAATAACGACCTTTTCGTTCAATGATAGTTTACATCTGTTGTTGTAGTCTCATGCACAGGCCGCCACCTTTGTCAATAATTCCCACATAAAAATTCAATCAAAGGTCAAATGCGTGGGCGCTAGATAGATTTCCATGACTTTCTAGTCAACACAGGTCACAAAAGAAAATTTAGATATGAGACTATGTCACTATCTCTCTCGTTTTCCTAGGCTCTCCCGCAAGGGAGTAAAGCCTAGTCCAACTCTGATACCATGTTGGTTTTCCTGATATGAGATATGATCAATATGTTATTACAATGATGAGTGTTCCATATATAGGGAACACAAGGTGACCATCCATGAAAGGATGCATCCCTTGAATAATCAATAACTATTAATTATTATCATTTACTTATTATATACTATATTTAATAATTAATAATAATTATATTATTAATTATTATCTTTTAGAGAATGTCTTCCTGATGTTGTCCAAACATCAACATTTACAGCTCTTCGAATTCGGTGGTTGAATAGTCTTGCTTTGCTGCAGTAGTGTGGGTGTCCTAAGTGTCTTTACTTTGATTTTGTTCACTTAAAAGCGCAAGTACATCTTCTTTAATCTTTCATAGTTTAGTTGTTGTGAAGTGGAATCTCTCATATTATTTAATTTTAAGCTTTCTTGTGTCCTTGGTTGCTTGCATGCATATCAAGGACAACTACTTTGTGTGTTGATCACTCGTATTATACATGCAGAATATCTAAGTATTGATAATGCATGAACACTAGGGACACCCCCCTGTGACTGGAGAAACACCAGTCTGAATGGAGGAGTAATTAGCAATGACCTTAGGCTAATTACTCATAGTTGTTTCCTAGTTTTTCCTAGAGCAGATCTTAGAGATTACAGTGCCCAAAATATATGCAAAGAATTTGTACTCTAGAAATCGATGGTGGGAAACGTACATGCACTGTGCAGTAGTCAATGAGAATCCTAACAGTTGTCAAAAAAGAAACATGCAACTTGACCTACGGATAGAGTTCAAGTGTATTCTAGTTAGACATGAATCCATCTAGTATGTCAAACAGAAATTGAATGATGTATACAGAAGAAATTCCTGAGAAGTCTATGTCCATTATTAAAATGAACTATCATTCAGGAAGAGATAAGAAGGTTTACATTCCACTGTTAGCTGCCATTTGCAAAGAAGACTTCATAAGAAGTTTTTACTAAGAAACAAAAATTTTATATATAGATCCAAATCGAAGCACAGGACACAACACAAAGCACAAACCATAGTTGGATAGTTTTGAAGAATTGTCTAAGGGTATATGCTAAATCATACAAAATCTTGCAAGACAGAGGCATTAATCATAACAGACAAATGTATATGTTTGAGTGTTCTCAACAGTGTTCAATTCCAACATCGACTAAAACTACCAAATCAAACCAACAGTGGATGCACTTGTGAGTCTAATTATATCACATTTTGGAGTTTGTGAGCATCGATCATCCCAAGAAACACGTGACCAATAGGAAGAATCAATGTTTTAAAACTCGGACTTGGACTCGGAATCAACTGAGGGTCAACTCGGACTCAGCCATGACTCAGACCGGTTTGAATTTAATTACCTGGTTTACTAAAACATACATAAAATATTAAAATTTTAATGAAAAAAAAAAAATTAAGATTCCAAACAATTAAGACAAAATATGCAAAGTTTGCTTATTTTATCAAAATAAGCAAAATGGGTCTGAGTGCAATACATATCTGAAACAAAATACATAATCAACTAGGCTTTAAATAGCCTCTACAATCCAAAAAAAAACATGCTACAAGCTATCAGCATACTGTTAAATTTGGCAGCATCGACAGTCATTCTCCAATGAGAGGCGATATGGGCCACCCTGAGGCTAGCCAAGGAGATTTGGAGAATCAACCAGTCCTATGAGGTATTGACAAAAGCCAAGGGGAACGTACAACCTTTGTGAGTCAAACCAAAAGTCAGGACAAACGAGATGTTATATGATCTTGTGACTCAAGATGTAAGTCTAATGCAAAAGTCAGGGGGAACGTACAACCTCTGTGAGTATAGACAGTCTAGTGCAAAATTCAGGGGGAACATACAACCTCTGTGAGCATAGACAAACTAGTGCAGAAGTCAGGGGGAACATACAACCTCTGTGAGCATAGACAAACTAGTGCAAAATTCAGGGGGAACATACAACCTCTATGAACCTAGTCAAGCCTTGTGAGCCATGAACAAAAGTCAAGGCATCTAACAAAAGTTAGGTTGAACATAAAATTCCTATGAGCTAGAAACAAACAATCTTCCTGATATTGCAAATAATGTAAATGTATTGATTTAGTGCGTTGGCACGTATGACATAATCCACCGTGAAGAAATTCGAATTGCCATGTAAAGAGTCGAGTTGAATGTCAAGATTGAGTTGTAAAAGTCAAAGTTGCATGTTTAGGTCAAAGTCAAAGTTGTCAAGTTTGTTGGATGTCGCATGCATGCATGTTGCATGTTGAGTTGCATGTTGCATGCATGATGACAAGTTGCATGCATGTCAAGTTACATGCATTGCATGCATACATGTCAAGTTGCATGCATGCATGTCATGGGCATGCTGAGTAGTTCGCATGCATTTCCAATCAAGGTCAAGTCACTTGTTGTGTTGGCATGACATGCATTGTCAAGTCAAGGGTGAGTTGTAACTGAAGTGTAAAGTCAAGTTCTATTTTCGAACTCATGTCCAAGATCTATTTTCTGAAGTGTAAAGTCGAGTTATGAAAGCATGCATTCAAGCTTCTAATTCGAGCCTTCTTCCTTCACCTCTCCATGCCTTTATATGAAGAGGTCGACCCTCATTCTACACACAAGGTTTTGGAGTGTGTGGGTGAGCAGCAAGTGTGTTATGCAGTGTGAGGGAGACATAGCTAGCTGGCTGCACATATATCAGTTAGCAGGCAGCGCATAACAGTGTTAGCAGGCAGCGCATAACAGTGTTAGCAGGCAGCGCATATCAGAGTTAGCATGCAGCACATAACAGTGTTAGCAGGCAGCTTAAATATCAGTGTTAGAAGGCAGCAAATCCTTCTGTTTGAGGGCAGCAAAATACACCAACAAGGTGTTGAGATTTGGATACCTTGGAAAGTGGTCCCCATGTGCTTATGAGTCTCTAAGCACAAAGGGGGAAGACTATTACCCTCATACTTTACTTTATGATTCTAATTTCACTTTGACTTAGGAGTTTTAAGTCAAAAGTGA
>ML780022.1:746529-763164 GCA_009831015.1 Picea engelmannii | reverse complement strand
GGATCTAGTTTATCTTATGCATGTACACTTAGATATTCAGAAATTGAAATAAAGATAGATCTAAGCTACTTGCATTTCCAACAAAGTAACCAAAAATTTTAGATTTTTCAGAAAATTTGAGATAAGGGAGAAAGAATGTCGAATGGAAGCCAACTTTGGGCTACGGAGTCTCTTTGATGCACTTGAAGAGGGAATCCTTCCAATGAGATGGAATTGAAAGTGTTAGAAGCTCAGCCTAGAGTCTTCAAGTCCTCCAAATTAGAGGTCCTGTAAACTTAACACAAATCTTACAAGAAACTGTTAAAAGTAGATGCATCTACTTCCTACACATTCAATCTAGAAAACACGAATTCAAGCAAGAATGGCATGAAATCATAGATTAAATATGTTAAATAAGATCTAGTAATGCAAGCAAGTTCACTAATATCTTATTAAAAGGTTACTAACAGATATAATTGTAAAAAAAGAAGTTTACCATAATCTCAACACATCCACAAAGAAGAATTGTATCCACACATTGGTACAAGACACCAAGATTGACCTCCAAAGTCTTCAAGTTTTATTCCAACAGCCCAAGAGCGTATTACAACAGCATAACTTTACACAACCAGATCTGATTACAAAGGGAGAGCTAGCTCCAATATATAGCAAGAGGGTGAAGAAGCCAAGTGAAGGAGGGCGCACCACACAGAGAGGGGGGCCGCACCAAGTGTAAGGGGAGGGCAGCCAAGTGTTGAGGTAATGGCTACCACCTCTCACTCAACCCAAAAGAATGACAAGTGTGAGCTATGGAAGAGCTAGGAGGGCGCCACCTCTCACTCAACCCAAAAGAATGACAAGTGTGAGCTATGGAAGAGCTAGGAGGGCGCCACCTCTCCAAGAGATGAGCTGCCCACTCAAGGGTGCGCCACCTCTCCAAGAGGGGCGCACTTCCCATTGAACACATGCTTAAAATCAAATTAACTCATGCCCACTTTATCCCTTTGACCAATGAAAGTCATCTACTTGCTGCCACATAGCCTTTTGAGGCTTTATTTGGTCAAAACATGTCCCCACATGTTTCCTTGATTTTTGCCCTTGCTGATTTTTTATGATTTTATTTGACTTCTTTGGGTTTTTGGAGTAAAATTGATTTTTAAGTGGTTAAAATCACTAATTTTACTCAAACAAGTGAGTACCTAGGTAATATGGGTGCTCTAGGTCCAAACATGAGCACCCCCAAGGCATATGAAGTCCCCTAGTACCACTTTTTTAATACATCTTTATCTTTTAATTAAATATTGTCGAATTCTGGGAATTTTTTAATTCGCTGAAAAAATAAAAAAATCCCAAGGGGGACTTAGTACATTTCCATAAAACTCTAAGAGTGTGTTTAGCATGGTAATATACATTAGACACTAGGCTTAGATCCATGCTCATGCCTAACCATGGGCATATACTCCAGCTCTGGAGGGATTGAGTGAAAAAACTCATAAATTATAAATTGCCTAAAAAGGGCAAAATATAATTAGTAAGTAAAAAAAACACTCCAAAGTATAACTCACGCTTAGGACTTAAGGTGGCTAAGACCTTTTACAAGTTCATCATGCAACATCTCTTATTACAATTTTTTATGGAAACGTAAAAAAAAAGGTTGGTCTTTATGACCGACTGAACTTCTGAACTCTGAATTTCGAACGTGAAAATGTTCAATCTTTGGCGGCTCGCTGGAAATCCATCCTAGTGCAACTTGGTGGATAACATTGGCTCCATATGGGGACGTGTGCTTGACCTTTAAGCAAAAAAGGAGAGCATGCGAGAATCCAGAATCTCTCCCTACATCACAAACATCTCGCCAAAAACAACATCAGCGACACATGTATATGAAGACCAAGTGTAAATTGAAATTGCACAATTATTATACATGTAAATACAAAATATAACACAACAATAAATATGAACTACTATACATAAAGTATAAAAGAAGAGAGTGAGCGTAAATGAAATTTAAAATGCGGAGGAAAGGGTTAGAGATACATTACAAAGGATGTCGTATAGCATTACTGAAGAAAGCCTGAAAATTTTCTGCTCACTGGTGGTTTTGACCTTCTCATTATCCAACTGGTTGAAGTAGAAAACATATGTAACAGCCATGTCATGGATAAAATAAGACTTCAGATGTCTGAAAAATCCTTGTCCAGGATGACTCGTTGAAGATCCTTTTCCAAGTTTTATCAACTTGGATCTTTTCTTGGGATCAAACCACCCAAGAAACATGTTCATTTTATTCAACCAAACATTAAAGTCTGGAAAGCCTTGCAAAGTTTTGATGAATCTCTGCATTGGACTGTCATAGTGGAAGCCCAACCACTGCTCACAGTGATCTAGCATTGATAGACTAGAGTTGTCTTCCACTTTCCCATTATCTATTATTGATTCTTCTGACGGATGAGAGAATGGAACTGGGACTGTCAAGACCTCTGCTTCACTGATCGTTTCAGGTTCATCACAACTGTCGAAGGTCTTCTCTAAGGAGATGGGTTCCTCGGGAGGAGGGTGGGGATTTGAATTATCTGGATTATTTATCATTTCAAACTCAAAATCCTTTGTTTCCTCGTGACTAGTTAATGACTCATCTATAGGCTCTTCCGGAATTTCCAGGTGAAATTCTCTTTCTTGTTCATAGTGAAGTTCTGGCTCTATAGGGTCTGAATACTCGATACAATCTTTTGCCTCTGCAAGGCGAGCTTTCATGGCCTTTAACTGCATTGCATGAGCGAATCTCATGGCCTGGATGACATCTGTAAATTTCTCATCAAAATCTGGTGAAGCATCTGAACTGACTGTCTTTATAACTAGAGGTTCCTTCTCCTTCCATTTTTCCATGAAAGCATTAGTCAACTCTTTGTAAGTTCTAACCTGTTTATCCTTAAGTTTTGTAAACCAATCAAGATCATCATCATCAAAGGATAGGATAAACAATTTCATTCGCACATCTTCATATAAGGCATTGCAACACCATTTATTAAAGCAAAGGGAAACCTTCTTAACATGACGTCTAGCATCAACAAAATTATTACTTTGAAAACAAGGCAAATTTTCAATTGTTTTTTCTGGAATCACATGTGGATAACCACTTATTGCAAAAAAATCAATAGTTCTATAAAGATCATCCAGTTTTAAACTAGATTTATTAAAGAAAGCAAAAGGTCTAATAGAAATGGACTGGGACCCAAAAATTAATAAGGATCATGTTGAGAAGAAAGCTTGTATAGCCTCCTCCAAAACACCTTCGGGTTTAAGGATGAAGCTAAGCAAACCGTGAGTTCCTCCTTGCAGAATACTTTGTCAAATTATTTTTTTGAAGTGGAGTCGCCAAATGATCAAGTTTATTCTAAGCAAACAAGAAGCATCAAACAAAGCAAAAAGCAAAAAGGAAAACAAAAATCATATTCCGGGAATAGAAAGATTTATCCCTGGCAACGGCGCCAAAATGTTGTCGCCTTATACACACCTGGGAGACGTGGAAGAAATCTTCAATCCACTCGGTGTGTCCTTGGGGGCAAGTGAGAGTTAAGGTGTTGTCACCTAATCCTCAACTCTTCCGTCTAGGCCAACTCCTAGCAAAGCCAAGGGGAGTAGTTCCTAACAAATATACTAAGGCTCGAACTAAGCTAAGTACAAAAAAAAAAATCTAGGAGTTTATTCTTTTCAACAATCAACCATAAACTGATAAAACATAAACTAGATATTCACCACGATTTAAACAATAAGCATATACTTGCATAAAAGGATACTGAGATACAATTGTTATATGCAAGTAACTTTAAAATTTGCTTCAAATAGATAACCCAAAAGTAAAATGAAGCCTGTGGCTTTGCTGAGTGTAAACAATGAGACCGATGCCTTAAAGGGAATCGTGGGCAATGTAGTTCGTGTGTTTTATTAGGATAAATTGATGTTGAGTTAATGAAATTGTTTGGGCCTCCTTATGTATCATTCACCAATCTAAAACTTGTCGACCGGGTGTGTCGCAGATTCAACAAGGCGAGTTGCCAGGTGATTTGACACACGACACCCAGGGTAGAAGTCTTAGACAAATGATATCACTTAGAGATTGTCCTAATTAATCTATCAACCACTAACCAGGCCTCTTTCGAGGAGCTAAGGGGATGGTTTATTTGCCAACTTGAAATTGCAAACTGAAAAGAAAACTCACTAGCAATTAAAATGTTACTTTCCAAAATGAAATCTAATCTATGTGAAGATTTTTTCAACTTTAGAGTTTATATGAGATTGTAGTGCTTTGTGATGAATTGAAAGATTACTTTAGCTTATCCTTAGTTATGAAAATTGAATCTAAGCTAAAATTGCAAAAATTGAGAAAATCACCGAAAACACCGTTCCCCTAGGGGGATGAAGAGTGAGAGCTTGTAGCCCCACTGATTTTATTAAAAAAATTACACAACTCTTTATGGGAGTGACTTGTGACCATTCATTAGGGGATCACAAGTCTTTACAATGTTTACAAAATACTTATTGAAGAAAAGGGGTGCCCCCGGGGGTCCCGGATGCTTCAAATCCGCCCAAAACGGACAAAACTTTCTCTTATATGTTTGCAAACCTGCACAAAACAGCAAACAAACAAGGATAGAAGATGCCCAAAAACACTTTGAAAGTGTCTTGGGTTATTAGTAGGAAAGCCCCAAAATTGACTAAGTAAACTAGCATAAAAATTAGCAAAATGAACTAAGAAGAGCAAGCTAAAGAGCTTGCCTCCTTAGGGTCTTTTTCTGTTGTTTTAAAACAGTGATATAAAGGCACTCTAATTGCCAAATATGGAATTAAAAGCTTTAGGAAAAGAACTATCCTTTAACTTCTAAAAATTTTGAAAGAAAAGCATGCTAAAGGAGACTTTTCCTATGCTAGATCTAAGTATTTAGATGAAACTTGAAAGTACAAACTTGGATCTAGTTTATCTTATGCATGTACACTTAGATATTCAGAAATTGAAATAAAGATAGATCTAAGCTACTTGCATTTCCAACAAAATAACCAAAAATTTTAGATTTTTCAGAAAATTTGAGATAAGGGAGAAAGAATGCCGAACGGAAGCCAACTTTGGGCTATGGAATCTCTTTGATGCACTTGAAAAGGGAATTCTTCCAATGAGATGGAATTGAAAGTGTTAGAAGCTCAGCCTAGAGTCTTCAACTCCTCCAAATTAGAGGTCCTATAAACTTAACACAAATCTTACAAGAAATTGTTAAAAGTAGATGCATCTACTTCCTACACATTCAATCTAGAAAACACGAATTCAAGCAAGAATGGCATGAAATCATAGATTAAATATGTTAAATAAGATCTAGTAATGCAAGCAAACTCACTAATATCTTATTAAAAGGTTACTAACAGATATAATTGCAAAAAAGGAAGTTTACCATAATCTCAACACATCCACAAAGAATAATTGTATCCACGCATTGGTACAAGACACCAAGATTGACCTCCAAAGTCTTCAAGTTTTATTCCAACAACCCGAGAGCGTATTACAACAGCATAACTTTACATAACCAGATCTGATTACAAAGGGAGAGCTACCTCCAATATATAGCAAGAGAGTGAAGAAGCCAAGTGAAGGAAGGCGCACCACATGGAGAGGGAAGGCGCACCAAGTGTAAGGGGAGGGCAACCAAGTGTTGAGGTAATGGATGTCACCTCTCATTCAACCCAAAAGAATGACAAGTGTAAGCTATGGAAGAGCTAGGAGGGTGCCACCTCTCCAAGAGATGAGCTGCCCACTCAAGGGTGCACCACCTCTCCAAGAGGGGCGCACTTCCCAATGAACACATGCTTAAAATCAAATTAACTCTACTCACTTTATCCCTTTGACCAATGAAAGTCATCTACTTGCTGCCACATAGCCTTTTGAAGCTTTATTTGGTCAAAACATGTCCTCACATGGTTCCTTGATTTTTGGCCTTGCTGATTGTTTATGATTTTATTTGACTTTTTTGGGTTTTTGGAATAAAATTAATTTTTAAGTGATTAAAATCACTAATTTTACTCAAACAAGTGGGTACTTAAGTAATATGGGTGCTCTAGGTCCGAAAATGAGCACCCCCAAGACATATGAAGTCCCCTAGTACCACTTTTTTAATACATTTTTATCTTTTAATTAAAAATTGTCGAATTCTGACAATTTTTTAATTAACTGGAAAAATTAAAAAATCCTAAGGGGGACTTAGTACATTTCCATAAGACTCTAGGAGTACGTTTAGCATGGTAATATACATTAGACACTAGGCTTAGATCCATGCTCAAGCCTAAGCATAGGCATATACTCCAGCTCTGGAGGGATTGAGTGAAAAAACTCATAAATTATAAATTGCCTGAAAATGGCAAAATATAATTAGTAAGTAAAAAAAACACTCCAGAGTATAACTCACGCTTAGGACTTAAGGTGGCTATGACCTTTTACAAGTTCATAATGCAACATCTCTTATTACAATTTTTTATGGAAACGTTAAAAAAAAGGTTGGTCTTTATGACCGGCTGAACTTCTGAGCTCTGAATTTTGAACGTGAAAATGTTCAATCTTTGGCGGCTCGTTGGAAATCCATCCTAGTGCAACTTGGTGGATAATAAGAAGAATAGAAACTTGTAGCACAAAGATATATATATATATATATATGAAAGAAAGGGGGTAAAACTAGAAAACCTTTTAAATTCTTGTTTAGTTCTAGACAACAAATTCTCAGTTTCAAAAATAGAAAATGATTATACAGAAAGTGTTAAATTTTAATTAAATAAAGTACCTAGGCAAGCGTTTCTTATCCCTAGGCACCTAAGGGGTGAGAAAGTGCCTAATGTGGGCCCTAGTCATTTAATTTGTGAGATGCAAATTAAAAGGTGACTTTATGATTTTAGTGAGGGTGAGTGATGAGACACCAAATCTCAGCCACTCATCTAATCCAATCTCAACCATTGGATTAAGAAACTCCTCACCTTCTCTCATGAGGTCGATTAGGGAAAGGGGGCGCACCCATTGTTGGGTTGTTCATGCATTCTTGTTGAGAGAGCAAGAGAGAGGTCGAGCTTGAGAAGAGAGACAACATTTGCAGGAGGAGAGCAGGCATCCCAAGGAAAATAGTAGGCACGGATTACGAGGCAGCACACTGCATTTAATATCAGTCCGTACAGTACAGATTTAAGGGGTCGTACAGCATTTATTGTGCACAGAAATCGAGGAGAACAACAGCACGGATTTCTGGAAAGTTTGGCATGCATTTCAAGGCTATCGTACAATATTTTTCAGGCACAGAAATCGAGGAAGGTGCTGGGCACGATTTTCTAGGTAAAGAAAATCTGTATAGTCCATACGAACTTGCACAAAAAAAGAGGGTCGTACTGCCAGAAGTTTTGGGCACGAATTTCGAGGTGTTGGGCACGTCTTTTAAGGCATTTGTTTTGCTTGGTTTTTCGTACAGTTGCAGCAAAGATTTGGCATGCAAACCGAGGATAGTCCGTACAGCATTTAATGTTGTGACAGTCGTATAGTGGTACGGATTTTTAGTTCAGAAATCGAGGAGCAAGCTATAGGAATGTCCAGATAAGTTTGTAAAAAATTCTGAAGATGAATATGCTGTAAAAAAAATTCTCAAAGGCCCATAAATAATAAAAAGCCCTCTCTCACTAGTTTTCCCCTTGTGGGTTTTTCCAGGGTCGATGTTAGACCAAAAATTTATGTGTCATTAATTTTCTGAGTTTTATATGCTGCTGATATTTTATTTTTGCGTTGAAAACGAAGTTCAGAATCCTCATGTTTCAGTTCTAAAATAATTTTCCTGCTGTGTATTTAATTGCTGATATAAAACTGGGTTTGGGCATTAAACATTGGCTGAAAAATCAGCGAGACTAAAACTGGGTTGGGGTCTGAAAATTTACATGGTATCAGAGCTGAGTTGAAAAGAAGCAGAGATTTCAGCAGTCATAAAGTTGGGACAACAGTCACTTCACAAGGCAGATTTTTTGAATTTATTATTTTCAACAGAAAATGGTCAATGGCTACAGGTTTGAGAGTTGAGGACAGACTTGATGGGGCAGCAAATTTTGGTGCTTGAAAGGAGAGGATGATCTTGCTTTTGCAAGAAAACGAGTTGTGGGACATTGTGGAAAATACCACTACTCATCCTGTTGTGGTACCTACTGATGCTACTCTTTTTGCAGCTTACACTAAGAAGAGTATCAAGGCTAAGAGATTTATTCTTGATGCCATCAAGGATCATTTGATTCCTCACTTGACAGGGAAGACACATGCCTATGAGATGTAGGAGTCTTTGACTAAATTGTACCAGAGTACAAATGAGAACCGGAAAATGGTTTTGAAGGAAAAACTAAAGAGCATAAAAATGACCAAGGCTGAAAATGTAGTCACATACCTTACTAGATTGACACAGGTGAGGGATGAGCTTGGAGCTGTGGGGGAAGCCATAGTTGACAGCGAGGTTGTGAGAACAGCATTGAATGGAGTTTCCAAACAATGGGTTGTTTTTGTGGAGGGCATTGTGGCTAGGGAGAAGCTTCCCGGTTGGGAACGTCTTTGAGATGACTTTGTTCAGGAGGAGACCCGGAGAGGTTATGTACATGGCAGTTCATCTACCGGTCATGAGGAGGAGAATGTGGCTCTTGCTACCACTAAAAAGAAGAAGTTCAGAAAGGGTCCAAAGGGAGGAAACAAGCCCAAGGGTGAAGGGAAGAAAGACATGAGCAAAGTCAAGTACTTTGCATGACATAAGTTTGGGCACTATGCAGGTCAGTGTCCGAAGAAGAAGAAGAAACAAACAACAACTTCAACAATGGTGGAAGAGTTTTCCACCAAGTTTGAGAAGGAATTTTCCTTGATTGTGTGCCTATCCACGAGGACCACTCCTTCAGATACTTGGTATATTGACAGTGGTGCCTCTCGCCTTATGACAACGGTTCGTGAGCACTTGACAGGCCTTACTCAGTGTGGAGATGTTGAGGTAGTGCTTGGAGATGATCGGGAGGTCAAGGTGGCAGGTTGCGGGACTGTATCATTTCAGAGGGAGTCTTTGCCTCCCATGACTTTGACAGAGGTTTTATATGTTCTGGGCTTGAAGAAGAACATAGTGTCAATTTCTACTATTGAGGAGAAGGGCTATGAGGTCCTGTTCCGTGATGGGCAGGTGCTTTTTTTCCCCAGGGGGTCTAGCATCACTTCGGCCAAAGTGATTGGCACTAGACATGAGAGACTGTACAAGTTCTTGTTTCAGCCAGTGAGAGCATTGATTCATACTTCCACCAACAGCAGTGACCTATGTGAGCTATGGCACAGGAGGATGGCACATTTGCACCATGGGACTTTGAGAGTTCTGAGGGAGATGGTGACAGGAGTTCCAGATTTCAGTTCAAAGCACCATGAGTTGTGCAAGGGGTGTGCTTTGGAAAAGTACACCAAGACTGCTTTTTTGAGCAGTGACAGTAGAGCAGCGGGGATACTTGATCTTATACATTCAAATGTGTGTGGCCCGATGTCTTCGGCATCGTTGATTGGTTCCCTATACTATGTTGTATTCATTGATGACTTCTCTCGGAGGTCCTGGATTTTCTTCATGAAGACCAAAGGACAGGTCTTTAGTCGGTTCCAAGAGTTCAAAGCTCTTGTGGAGAACCAGACAGGGAAGAAAATCAGAATCCTGAGATCGAACAATGGGGGTGAGTATACCTCCAAGGAGTTCATGGACTTATGTGCAGGAGAGGGCATCAGGAGGGAGTTGACTATTCCTTACAACCCGCAGCAGAATGGGGTTGCAGAGAGGAAGAACAGAGCCATTGTTGGGGCTGCGAGAGCCATGCTACATGATCAGGGGCTGCCACTATTTCTATGGGCTGAGGCATGCTACACTGCAGTTTATCTGCAGAACAGGAGTCCTCACAAGGCTGTGGGGAGCATGACTCCTGAGGAGGCTTTTTCTGGGAAGAAGCCTGAGGTGGAGCACTTTCGGATTTTTGGGTGCATCACTTATTCATATGTCCCTTCTGAGAAGAGGACAAAGCTGGAGCCCACGGCAGAGAGAGGGATCTTTATTGGGTACAGTGAGACTTCAAAGGCTTTCCGTATTTACCTTCCTTCCTTGAGGAAGACTGTCTTGAGGAGGGATGTCAGATTTGAGGACGACGGAGCCTTTAGGAAGTCTAGAGGGACAGAGAGAGGTGAGCAATCTTCATCTCAGATTCAGGTGAGCCCACAGCAGACTACAGTGACACAGAGTTCGGGGCCACCAGCTTCGGTGACGACAGGTTTACAAGTGACAGGGCCATAGGGTTCAGGTTCGCAGGCTACTGGTCCACAGGTTTCAGGATCCAGTACTCCAGAGTCTACTTCAAGATCATTGTCTTCAGGAGATGGAATTGAGCAAGGAGAGCCCCCTCCACCGGGCACTACTTCATAGAGGAAGAAGCCCAAGTGGCTTCAGGACACTTTGAGGGAGGCACGGGGTTCAGTGGGGAATCCCAGACAGGCATTGAGGGAGAGTAAACCTCCCGAGAGGTTTTGCAACTACATCGCGATGGTGAGCAGTATTCGGGAGTCTGAACCTTCCACTTTTGAGGAGGCTACTAGTAGATAGGTATGGAGAGATGCCATGATGGAAGAGTACAATTCCATAATGAAGAACGATGTCTGGGAAGTTGTTCCTAGACCTAAAGGGAAGTCTGTGGTGACTTCCAGGTGGCTCTATAAGCTAAAGCATGTTGCAGATGGCAGCATCGAGAAGTACAAAGCTCGCTTTGTGGCTCGGGGGTTTTCACAGGTTGAGGGAGTCGACTATGACGAGACCTTTGCGTCGGTTGCTAGATACACTTCGATCAGGGCAGTGATCTCCATTGCAGCAGAGATGGGTTGGAAGATCCACCAGATGGATGTGAAGACCGCATTTCTGAATGGTCTTATTGAGGAGGAGGTGTATATTGAGCAGCCATTGGGCTTTGAGGTGCATGGGAGAGAGTCTCATGTGTGTAGACTGAAGAAGGCATTGTATGGGCTGAAACAAGCTCCCAGAGCTTGGTATTCGAGGATAGATGCCTATTTGCAGCAGTTGGGTTTTGAGAAGAGTGAGGTGGATCCCAACCTATACTTCACTGTGGTTGGAGAGGATCCTCTCATTCTTTTGCTATATGTGGATGATCTTTTCATTACAGGGGCAGAGAGACTCATCAGCAGCTGCAAGGAGAGCCTTGCTTCAAAGTTCGAGATGACTGATATCGGACTGATGCATTACTTTTTGGGATTGGAGGTTTGGCAAGAGCCTGGACACATCATCCTGGAACAGGGGAAGTATGTGTGTGATATTCTGAGCAGATTTCAGATGGGACATAGCAGGCCCATGACCACTCCCATGATTACCAACTAGAAGAAGCTTCATGCTTCTGAGTCACAGTTGGTGGATTCCACTTTGTATCGTCAGTTGATCGAGCCATTGATGTATTTGGTCAATACCAGGCCAGATATTTGTTTTGTTGTCAACACTCTCAGTCGGTTCATGGTGGAGCCTAAGAGAGTGCACTGGGTGGCAGCAAAACATGTGCTCAGGTATCTTTGTGGTATGGTAGATTATTGTCTGGACTATCAGAGAGGAGATGGAGTTCGTCTGGTTGGCTATACAGATTCGGATTGGGCAGGATGTGTCAGTGACAGGAAAAGCGCTTCAGGGTGTTGTTTCGGATTGGGATTAGCAGTTGTGTCTTAGTTTAGTCGGAAGCAAAAGTCAGTGGCTTTGAGTTCTGCAGAGGCTGAGTATATGGCAGCCAATCAGGCCAGTTGTGAGGCCCTTTGGCTTCGCAAGATGCTGGTGGGATTGTTCGGTGTGCAGTTGAGGCCTACTGTGATAATCAGAGTTGCATTAAACTCTCGGAGAATCGAGTTTTTCATGACCGGTCTAAGCATATCGAGATTTGTTATCACTTCATCCATGATTATGTTCAGAGAGGAGCTATGGAGCTACAGTACATATCTGCTGAGGAGCAATTGCAAACATACTCACCAAGGTATTGGGCAGAGGCAAGTTTGTATTTTTCAAGGACAAGCTTGGAGTGGTGAGTAACACTTTACTCGGTAAGAGGGAGAGTTAAATTTTAATTAAATAAAGTACCTAGGCAAGTGTTTCTTATCCCTAGGCGCCTAAGGGGTGAGAAAGTGCCTAATGTGGGCCCTAGTCATTTAATTTGTGAGATGCAAATTAAAAGGTGACTTTATGACTTTAGTGAGGGTGAGTGATGAGACACCAAATCTCAGCCACTCATCTAATCCAATCTCAACCGTTGGATTAAGAAACTCCTCACCTTCCCTCATGAGGTCGATTAGGGCAAGGGGGCGCACCCATTGTTGGGTTGTTCATACATTCTTGTTGAGAGAGCAAGAGAGAGGTCGAGCTTGAGAAGAGAGAGAGCATTTGTAGGAGGAGAGCACGCATCCCAAGGCAAATAGCAGGCATGAATTACGAGGCAGCGAACTACATTTAATATCAGTCCGTACAGTATGGATTTGAGGGGTCGTACAGCATTTATTGTGCACAAAAATCGAGGAGAACAGCAGCACGGATTTTTGGAAAATTTGGCACGCATTTCAAGGCTGTCGTACAGTACTTTTCAGGCACAAAAATCGAGGAAGGTGCTGGGCACAATTTTCTAGGTAAAGAAAATATGTACAGTTCGTACAGACTTGCACAGAAAAAGAGGGTCATACTGCCAAAAGTTCTAGGCACGAATTTCGAGGTGTCGGGCACGTTTTTCAAGACATTTGTTTTGTTGGGTTTTCCGTACAGTTACAGTAGAGATTTGGCATGCAAACCGAGGACAGTCCGTACAGCATTTAATGTTGTGACAGCCGTACAGTGGTACGGATTTCTGGTTCAGAAATCGAGGAGCAAGCTATAGGAATGTCCAGATAAGTTTGTAAAAATTTTTGAAGATGAATATGTTGTAAAAGAATTTCTCAGAAGCCCATAAATAATAAAAAGCCCTCTCTCACTGGTTTTCCCCTTGTGGGTTTTTCCAGGGTCTATGTTAGACCGAAAATTTCTGTGTCATTAATTTTTTGAGTTTTATATGCTGCTGATATTTTATTTCTGTGTAGAAAACGAAGTTCAGAATCCTCATGTTTCAGTTCTAAAATAATTTTTCTACTATGTATTTAATTGCTGATATAAAACTGGGTTTGGGCATTAAACATTGGCTGAAAAATCAGCGAGATTGAAACTGGGTTGGGGTCTGAAAATTTACAGAAAGTTCCTTGCTTCTTTGTGAGAATATGTTGAATTTTTTATGAGTTTATATGAGACCAGATGTGGACCATTTACCCTTCAAAAGAATGAAACATAAAAATGTTAATCCCAATGAAACAAAGGCAAGTGGCAAAAACTGATTGTGAATACTTGCTCTAAGTGGTTGAATCTCAAACAAAAGTGGGAGTTGAAGAAGGTTTAACTCAACATGTATTGTTATCCAAGTAATTGAGGAGTTTGGGAATTTGAGGAATTACTCGAGAATTCAGAAAAACTCGAGCGTTCAAGAACTCGCGAATTCTAACCTTACAAGGGTGATAAGACAACATGATCCAGTACCTGCATGATTCTATATCTATAGAGGAGACAAGTTGCTTGAGAAGTTTTTCTTTTATGTTTTTACTATCAAATCAAATTTTAATAGATAGCATCTAAGTATTGTAGTGTTAAGAGGGGGTGTTGGAATATAACACTCCAATAGTATATACAATTAATGTTAAAGTCACGTTCGTATAAGTGACTAATAAAATGATAATTAGATATTATTAAATAAGGTAGTTAGGTTGGTCGATAGCACAACTACCTAACAAATGACATAAAAGGGGATCAACTCTATTGTATCAAATGACTACAATATAATAAACACCTATAATCTGCGTGAATCCATGTTTACCATGTTGCTTTGTCTTTCTTATGTGCTCCAAATTCCAACATATCTAGCATTGGTGCTTTCTTCATGGTGTGATCTATTGTTCATGGGTTTTCTCACAAATGCTACATGCTATTGTTCTTGGGTGATTTCTCTCTAAGGAGCACTTGCTAGTTTCGTCTACTGTGCACTAGTGTGGATTTATCTTTTGCCCTAATGCTGGTTGATCTTCTCTTTGTAAGTTTGTACAGATTTAGGATTTGCTGATCATGAGTTTATTGGTGGTTCTATTCGATCCTTTCTCTCTTTTCTGATTCTCAATGTGGTATCAGAGTGGGGTGAACCTCCCTTAATCTATTCAACATTGTCCTCCTAGGATTTCCTAGGGTTTTTCTAGAGTATAAACCCTCCTTTAAGGACAGCACTCCTGGAGTTTGTCTAAAGTTTTTTAGGGCTTAAACCCTCTTCTAAGAACAGCACACTCCTTGTTTTTACAGCTGAACTGTATTCCAGATTTTTCCAGAAGAGGTTCTTTTATGGTGATTTTTCCAAAAGAGGCTTATCTTATGGTAATTTTTAAGGAGTATTGAGCTGTTTTCTCATGGTGATTTTATTGGCCGGAGTAGGGCACCTTATCAAGGATATTTAACCCTGTTTTATGGGTCTACTTGAACAAGATTGGAGTGCCCTGCATTACGGTTTCCTGATGATTTCAGGAATTTTTCCAGCAGCAAATGTGAGACTTTTTGCTGGTGGCATCACTAATATTTTATGACTACCAAACCAGAGTTTCAGAACATTTCTTTTCCTTATTTTCCCAGCAGCAATCTCTTGCATTTTTCTGGTGGCATCACTATTGTTTTGTGAGTGCAAAACCAGGGTTTCAAACCATCTTCTTTACTTATTTCCAGCTGCTGATCTGAGGCTATTTCACTGGTGGCATCACCAAATTTTTGAGACAACAGAACCAGGTCTCTGATCACCTTTCTTTGCAACTAATCCAAAGAGTGTTGGCTAGTGGCATTTGCCCTAAGGGCTGCATAGATGATTCTTCCACCAATGAAGGCCAGCATGTTTAAGTGGATCTTTCTTCTATATCTGTACCAAAGGCCACCTTCACCAGGTTGTGGAACTATGTGGGTATGGGAAATACAGCGTTCAGGGGGGATTATATGTGACATCTTCATTATATGGCCCACGTTCAGCATTAATGAAGGAAGTTGTGACCTAATTCTCTCTCAATATTCAAGTTGGGTATCCACACGCCCACTCTCAATTATATTCAAGCTGAGTATCCATAAACCTGGTCTAAGTGGTAGTTGATTTGGGTATCCATAAAGCTACTCATGGTGTTCGAGCTCTCTCAATGGTATTCAAGATGGGCATCCATAAACCCACTCTTAGTATTCAAGCTTGCTTAGTTGTATTCAAGATGGGTATCCATAAACCCACTCTCAATTCTATTTTGAGTCAGCTCTATTCAAGTTGGGTATCTATAAACTCACAATCCATGGTATTTGAGTTGGGTATTCATACACCCACTCTCAGATATATCCAAGTTGGGTATCCATAAACTGACTCTCAATTTTATTCAAATTTGGCTATCCATAAACCCATTCTCACTTGTATTTGGACTTGGTATCCATACACCCACTCTTAGTTGTGTTTAAGCTGGGGATATTCAAGTTGGGTATCCATAATCCACTCATTCTTAGATATGAATATTCGAGTTGGGTATTTGTAAATCCACTCTCAGTTGTATTCGAGTTGGGTATACATAAGCCCACTCTCTTTTGTATTCCGGCCATGGCCGACCTATACTTCAATTGGGTATCTATAAACCCACTCTCTCATTTGTATTCATCATTCTTCTCCATGACCCCCTACTCGGCATAAGGATATGGATGTTGAGATGATGGTGTAAGCTTTACTTGAGGCCAAGGCCGACCTCTCACTTGCAATCAATATTATTGTGTATTATTGTGTTTCTAGGTTTGGCTTAAAGCCAACCTAGTTAACACTCGTTTAGTATATTCTTAGGTGGTTAAGGTTGACCTAGTCATCATAGTTGGCCCATAAACCCTCTTGGGGAAAGCGCCCTACCCCTGAAGTTGTTTATAAATACACAACTCACCTCTTATTTGTAACATCATTCTTTATACAAGTGACTCATTCTATAATGCCCTTGCCTTGGAGTTGGCAAAAGGCACCCCCACCCAGTCGTCTAGACAGTTTTAGGCAAGCACAACAAACTATAACAGAAGGTGACAGAGCTAGACGGCGTGCACTTTGGGTGGTCTTGCCAGATGGCAAGGCATGGCTAAGTGTTGAGCAACTGTTAAAATTAATGCAGCTGCAAGATCCATTCTCCGGGAGGATGGCAAAGACCCTATTTGTGATCTAGGGCCCCCAGTACACTCCTTGGGTTCTTGGTCTGGGACCAAGCAATTAGAGCCATGGAAAAAGACCCTAGTTGGGCCTGTTGACCGCCTATTCAGCTAGGGGGTGAACTCATGTGCCATGAAGTATGCATCACCAGATGCGAGTATGTTGAAGACAGTATTGGTTCTACTTGGGCATTTGATGCTCCAGCACTAAATTTTGTAATCGAAATTTCCGCACCCCTGCGTGGGTTAATAATGTAATAAGTCTGCATGGATCATAGTTAGGTCAGGTACCTTGGGATGTTTTCATTGGGAGAGT
>ML780022.1:734740-745340 GCA_009831015.1 Picea engelmannii | reverse complement strand
ACCCTAGATGGTGTGCCCTAGCCTTGAGATCTACTCTTATGCTTGGTGGTGGACACTTGGCATTGATCCAAGAGAGGTAGGTTTGCCTCTCCAAGTATAAATAGATCCCTCTCCTCATTCCCAACTCACCATTCTTTGAGCTAGTGTTATTATGCTGAAATTTCACCTCACTCTCACTCTTTTGCTCTTGCCATCCTGCCATCTCACTCATTGCTCTTGAGAGTCTTGGAGCAAGTATTTCTCCAACACTCTCATATTTGATTAATAAAGCTTTGGAGGATTTTGAAAACACCAAGAGTATTCTGCTTGCTTTCTTGCACATGAGGTGACTTTGTATTGTTCAAGTTTTTTGTGTAGTAGTGAGTAGATCTTTGGTAAAGTATTTTACTAGAGTAGATTAGCAAAGAGTATTATTGTTGGTTTATACTTGTTGGATAGCTAAGGGTTTGAAGTATTTTATATTGTTAGTCTATTCAAGCTTGTTATCTATTTCCATGCTTCACTTCTTGCTTTGAGTTTTGCAGGTTGCTTCAAAGGGATTGTTGGGATAGCATCAAGAACGAGCCTACCCTTAAAACCTTCTCACACTCCTAGCTTACTTAATCTCTTATTTTTTGCACACATTCCATTTATATTTCAGTTTTCTAACCCTCTTAGATAGGTCAAAAATATTTACTTTCACTTGGAGATTTCATGTGAAAATTTTCTGTGTAAAAACAGAAAATTTTCTTGACATTTGTGTGTGTTTTGCAGCATTTCCAGCAAGCTTTTGCTTGCTGGTTTTTGCAGGTTATTACCAGAAACAAGGGGAAACGCTGCCCAAATTCGTCCTCAAGACTTCCCCAAGAACCTTCCTTGGTTGGGTAACGACTTTCTTACCTTTCCTTTTGTAAATTCATGTTTCCTTCTTCTATTTCATTGAATTTTTTGTATCATTATAAACTAACATAATAATTGCCTACACCTTGGGAGAGTAATCCCCAAAATCGTTGGGCTAGATTAGTTTGTTCTTACAAGTTAATTTTTCATTTAGTTGTTGGCCCCTCTTGTCCACAAGACAAGGTAGTGTGGTCTTTTTCATAATAATAATTTTGTTTATTTGTTTAACAACCCTCTTTGGCCAAAAACGGTAGGCTTGCCTCCATCTTGGCCATTGTGAGTGGTTTTCATTTTTCCAAGTTTTATTTGATAAGTTAGTTGCCTACACCTTGGGGGAGTAATTCCCAAAATCGTAAGGCTTAAAGGAAAATTATTTATGTTGGTGATCTATGTGTTTTAATGGTCTAAATCTTCTAGAGTAGTCATCACATATAATATTTGATCTCTCACATATGTTTATGCTCATCATGATAAATGGTTTAATGGTTTAAGATCTCTCTTAAGTGCAAAAATTTATCATTTTCATAAATCATTTGCTATTTGCAATTTTAAGTATGTGTGATCTAGTCATGGTTTAGGATCTACTCATTGTTTTGTCAAGTTTTTATTTTTCAAGCACATCTATCATCTCAATGGTTAACATATGTGTGGATGAGTAATCTAAGATCTTAAAGTTTCTTTCTCATTATCACAAGTCAAGTTGTTCTTGCTCTTTCCCTTTTGCAAATTGAATATCTAAATGATGGATGAGATGCTATGGTGATTGTCTTTACTTTATGAGCTTTCCATTCATGTTATTTTGACTTTATGGGCTAAACATTCACATTCATAACTTTATATTTTCAAGTAATTTTCTGTTATAAGTAGCAAGTTGTCATTGCTTTAATTTCACATTTCTCTTTCAAGTTTACTTATGGGATGATGATGAATGAATGATGTATCTCTTGCAGATTTCCATTGATGTTTTGATGTGTTAATGGTTATCATTGTTACATCTTGCAAGCACACTCATAACACAATTTTCAATTCGGTTTTGGGCTAAAAACTAAAATTTTAAGCACCTAAAACCTCCTAAAATCAACCCAACACACCTAAAGACCCGCCCGAGGGTCATAATAACATTTAGACAACTTAGGAAGCTTTATTCAGCCATCTCCACCATCTAAAACGGGTTTGAGGAAAACAACGGAAAAAAGTGGCGGAGGACCGTCCCGTGATCCTCCAGGAGGGGATCCTTTCCGGGAAGTACTCTTACTGTCAGGGCTGACCTGGGAATCTAGGGTGGGCCTCGTTGCCTTACTATCTTGAACACCCGGTAGTCATTTGGCCAAGGGAGGAGGAAGCTTAAAGCACCAACATAGTTTAGGGGGAGGGAATAAAAATTAACTTAACTTTTAAGAAACTCCTTAACCATTTAGTTGCATAGATCATCCATGTTGTGTTGGGGGACTTAGATGTATACTTAAGAACACACATTAATGATAATTTCATGCTTTTTATCTTCATTGCAACTATATGGTTTATGTCTTTCATGTTCATGTGAGCATGTGAATTAAACGTTGTTATATCTTGTTTCATTGCTTTTGTGGTGTGATTCAAGAAGGGGTTGAGTATCCCACTTGGGGAGGCATCACCTTCTTGAGTCTTGAGTGCTTTTATGGTTGCCAATGAGAAGCAGTCCAATGGAGTAAGTGCTATTGGGGCATGCTTGGCTTATGTGATGGTTTATAAATTTAATATCTTTTAGCTCTCACATTTTGGTATCACTTATATCTTGTTCATTTGTATCTACTTGTGTATTGTAACATCTTTAATTCCTTTTGTAAGTACTTGTAATCTTTGGTCTGGGGTAGTTTCAAGACACTTCACTTGTAAAACTTTTGTAATTGAACCACCCTTAAACTTAATTGACACCATTGCCCAACCTTAGGCACTAGTCTTAGTTGACTTAGGGAAAGGGTTGATTGACATATAGATAGACTTGCACTTTGCATTTGCTGCCTTAGCTTCTTAGGCTAGTTTTCCCCCTTAGTCTTTAACCAATTAAAACTAACTCCTAGAACATAAACGTTTAATCCAATCTAGTAACTAGGGTCTACTCCCCTTGGCTTCCCTAGGAGTAAGCCTAGAAGGAAGAGGTTCCAGTCAAGGTGACAGTGTGGGCTGAGAACCTAGGCATTGTGCCTCCAAGGACACACTAAGTGAGCCGGACTTAGCTCACGTTACCAAGTGTGTATTAAGACGGCAACAGGGCCCCCGGTGTATTTCTGAGGTTCTTGGTCAGGGACCAAGCAGATTGATGGTATAATTCCTTAGATGTGCTCTAAAGCCCCTGGATGTGTTCCAGGGAATCCTTGCTCAGTGCTTGGATTCATCCTTGGTTGTGTACCTTGGTGGTTAAGACCCTAGTTGTGATCTAGGGCCCCCAGATGTGTTCTGGGGTATCCTAGTCTGGGACCAGGCAGTTTCTTGGTTAAGTACCAAGCCGAGATGATGTGTGACCTTCTTCTCTCCCGGGATGGTCCATGTGACCTAGGAGCAGTTAAGAAGAAGGGCATGATCACATCATTGACCCTCCTCGTATGTTGGGATGATAAAAACTTATAAGTTATATCATGAGACTCATGTGGACAAATCTGCCATTAAAGAAGAACTTAACCTTTGACTTTGTCTTATTGTTTATTAATGAAACCCCCTTGCTTGAGTTATGTCCCCCCCTATTTGTTGATGACATGTTGGTTCATTTCTTTATTCCTAAAGAAAAGTTGGTCATTTTTATCTTGAAACTCCTCTCATTGACTTGTCTTATTTCATTGTTGACCTTTTGATTTGTCATTTAATATTTTAAATGTTAAAATATTATTTGTTTATTTGTTAGGTATTAAACCTAACCCTAAAGTTATGGCAAGTAATCTAAACTTGCTAGCCCTAACCTACCTACCTAAAACTATAAAAAAGAGTGACATATTCCTCACTTGATACTCTCACTCTCTTAGCCGAGTTTTAGACTGAGGAATTTCTACGGCTCTTCTTGATCAAGTTACTAAGTGTCTATGGCTCTTCTAAACAGGTCTCTCAGCTCCTCCTTTGTGTGTTTCTGGTCTGCTCCAACCACCGTGGGTTTATCCCTTTCAGCTATGTTCTGTTTAGCCTGTCGCTGACCTGAAAAGGTCTTTTCCAGCCAGTCCTAAAGGCTTTCCTTGTTGTTGTTGTCGTTCAGGTACCTTCTTTTGTGTCGCCTTGCTGCCTAAATTGTTGTCGCCTTCATATTTGTTGGTGTCGCCCTTTGTATGTTGCTTTACCTTGTCTGCAAGCAGCCCTAGTACCTTGAACATGGTTTGTTAGGGCTGCCCTGGAACTGCTGGTATTTTTTCCTTTGTTGT
Source organism: Picea engelmannii (assembly GCA_009831015.1). Lineage (NCBI taxonomy): Eukaryota > Viridiplantae > Streptophyta > Pinopsida > Pinales > Pinaceae > Picea > Picea engelmannii. The sequence continues at coordinate 741,078 of ML780022.1, read as the reverse complement.
AGCATACTTTTGTGTTTCCTGGGCTGAAAATATTAGGGTTGTTTGTGGCTTCTTTTCCAACCACTAGGTTGGACAGTGGTGTCCTACTTTCAGCCCTATTACTTGATAGTGGCATGGTTTTTTTATTCTCAGCCAGCTGAGTTGTTTTCTGGTCTACTACCTTAAAAGTTCTTCTTGGCATTTGTCCTGATGATCATGATGAGATCTACCCTGAGGGTTTGATCCATGATCCATTAAGTTTTTATAAGCATACATTCAGGAAGGTAACAGCTACATATCAGGTATTTTGTTCTTTGTTTGGCTAAGGTAATACTCAGATCTATGTTATGATTTATGTTATTAGATTATGCATCAGAAATTTTTTGTGTTGCTGATCCAGAATTACAGTAGCAAATGATTGGAAATTTATAAAATTATTTATGTTTCTAGCTAGTCTACTTTTTTCCCTTAAATTCTAACATGGTATCAGAGCTTAGGGCGTGAAATGAGCTCATTTTTTACATCCTTTTGAGCTTGTGTAGATCCTCTATTAAGGGTTTGTTTTTCAGATCAACGGAAACTTGTTTTGCATCAAACCTCTGCTATAAACAGTCTTCAGTATGGCTTCTTCTTCAGTCGAAGCAGAATATAGGCTTGAAGGGGCTTCAAACTTCAATGCCTAGAAAGCTAGGATTTTTAATATCTTAGAAGAAAGTGACTTGGATGAGCTGGTTGCCAGGGTGCTGGAAGAACCTACTTCAAATGCAGGAAGAGCAACCTATAAGAAGAGGTAGGCCAAAGCCAAGAGGGTCATTTTTTACTCAGTTAAAGATAGTATGATGCCTCTTATTTCTCATCTAAGGACAGCAAAGGAATGCTTTGATGCCCTAGCCAATTTGTATAAAAAGAAGGCCCCAACTCAGAAAAGGACCTTGAAGAAACAACTACGTACATTGAAGATGGGAAAGGATGAAACCATCTTTGCCTTCTTTTCCAAAATTGCCCAAACAAGAGATCAGCTTGCAGCAATTGGAGTTGTAGTAGATGATGATGACCTTGTACAAACAGCAGTAGATGGTCTTCCATAATCATGGGAGACATTTCTCTCATATATAAATGGAAGAGAAGTTCAACCCAAATTCGAGAAATTATGGCATGATTGCTTGGAAGAAGAGGGCAGACTTAAAAGCAGAAATGAACCCTCCACTATAAAAGACCATGCTCTTTTAGCCAAAGCCAAGAAATGGAAGACGTTTCCTCAGCACAAAGGCAAAGGTAAGAAACCTCAAGGTAAGCACTCTCGTCCTCACTCTCATTTATCTAAAGTAAGATGCTTTAACTGTAACAAGCTAGGTCATTATGCAAAAGACTGCGGGAACCCTCCTTCACAGCAAAAACGGAAAGGCAAGTTCCATGCTTCAGTTGCAACTGAGGAAGAAGAGACTCAAAGAAAGAGAACCAAAATTGTTTCTAAAGAACAAGAACAGCACAGAGAAAGTTATCTTGTTTCATCTCTCTCTGGTGCTGTCACCAAATCAGAAGAAATTTGGTTAGTGGACAGTGGGGCCTCCAAGCACATGACAGGTTTCAAACAAAACTTTGTGAACTACCAAGATAAGAAGTTCAATGTGAAGGTAGAATTGGGTGATGATGGCACTTATGCTATCAAAGGAGTTGGATCAACATCTTTTCAGCTTCATTCATGTAATGTATTTCATGTTGAAGAAATTCTTTATGTTCCTGGTTTAAAGAAAAATCTTATTCCAGTTGCAGTTCTAGAAAGTAAAGGGTATTGTTGACTGCCTCTTCAACTAGGGGGGCAACTCCATGTACCATGAAGATATGCATTAACAGATGAAAACAAGTCAAAGACCTTTTGGTTCTATAGGGCATTGTTTTGCTCCAACACAGTTTTGTAAGCGGGATTTCCGCACCCCTGCGTGGGTTTATAATGTAAAAAGTCTACATGGATCATGTTAGGTCAGTTGCCTTAGGGTTTCTTCATTAGGATAGTTCCTTTCACTGAGTGTTTTGTATCCTCAGGAGGTTAATGTGGCCTAACCAGCCGAGTTAATTTCCCTTGAGTTTTTCACTCCCACTAGCAATAAATCATCCAAAGTGGTGAAAGGTGTTCTAATGAAGTCATTCTTAGGTAGATAGTGTTTAGGAATGTTGTAAATGACCATGTAAGATAGCACGCAAAATTTCGTGGAATTTCATCGAGTTTAGCTAGGTTTTTTTTTAAGTTGGGAATTAATTAATTAATTAATTCTGGGTAATTAATGTAAAACTTAGGTTTCGGGATTCTTGATAGGGGTATTTGTACTCAAAAGAAAGATAATGAGACCCCCTACACCCAGACCAAGTTTCAACTCAATCGGACAAGTTTTGCTAGGTTTTTGTCTACTTAAGAGTTTTTTCGGAAAACAACAATTTTAATTGCCAAACCCAGGACATGGGAAAATGTCAATTTTGTAATAGTTAACCAAAAAAAGGTAAAGTTAGTGTGATCTTAATGAAGAGAGACCCCACCTAACCTACCCATACCTTTCCTAACCTTTAATTCCCCTTTACCCACTCTTTTATTTAATTCCCACTTAAAGCCTACGTAACCCATATGAGGAATATGTGCCCCTTTCCCACTCTAAGTTTGGAAACTCACTTTTTAATTAGAGTGTGGTCCCTCTTTCCACTCACACAACCTTCCAAATTCGCCTTTCCCCCTTGAACTCACGCTTTTCTTCTTGCAAAATTGGATAAAACTTATGGGAGATGGAAACATCTTCCATGAAAGCAAGAAACTCTCCCTTTAACCTATGCATGGGCCTCTCCTTGCCTAATTCACCCCTCCTCTCTTGCTTTCTCCTCATCCACTTCATCTTCTTTCCATTTCCCCTCACCCTAAAAGTCTACGCTCTCATTGGTTCGTTTTAGCTTTGAGTTGTCTTTCCCTTTGGATCTTTGACAAGTGTTCAAGATCCAAGAGGGGTCTCTTGGTCTCCCAAGGCTATAAAAGAAACCTCTCACTCCCTTATTTTTTACCAGTCATTACAATAATGTTATGCTACCAATTTCTCTCCATCCTACTCTCTCCATCTCTCTCTCTCTCTCTCTCTCTCTCTCTCTCTCACATTGCTTCACTGGTTTTGCTCTTGAAGAGCTTGTAGCAGCATTGTTGCTACAACCTCTTCCCATTTAATAATACAAGAAACAGCTTTGGAGGAAACTGTGGCATTCGAGATTAGTCTGGATTTGCCACTTATTGTGAGGTGATATCATTTTTAAATCTTTATGTGTTTTGATCAATAGTTGCTTAGGTAAATTATTTTACTAGGCTAGGTGAGGCAATAGTGTAGTTGCCCATCTATATATTTTGTGCATGCTTATAATATAAACTATGTTGTGTTATCTATGCATGCAAGATATTATCTGTCGTTCCATCTCACCTTTGGTTTAAGTTTTGCAGATCATCTCTAAGGGGTTGTTGGGATAAGTTCAAGGACGAATTTACCCTCATCTCCACTTAAACTTCACAAGTGTTTCTTGTCCTTCTTCCTCATTCTTTCATTTCAGATTTTAGTAACTAACTTGCTTAGATAGGTCAATTAAATCCTTACAATTTTCTGGTTTTTGTATGTACGAAGTTTCTGTTGAAGAACAGAAATTTCATAACATTGTTTGAGTGTGTTGCAGCACAAATCAGCAAGCAATAGCTTTCTGATTTTTGCAGATTCTTACCAGGACAAGAGGGCATGCTGCCCAAATTCAAGTACAACACACCTTTCCGGTACTCCTTCCAAGAGTGGTAACGGTTTCTCTTCTTTCTCCTTCATTCTAAACATTGTACGCACACACAAAGAAGTTGTACCCAAGAGACTTGCTTTCTTTCCCTTTCAGTCTTATTTCTACAAGTTAGTTAGATTTCTTTTTTGTCTTTCAGTTCATAGCTTAGCTAGTTTAATCGTTGATATCTACATGCATGCTTAAAGGAAAATTATCTAGAGTAGATATCACACCTAAGTGCTAGCTTAGAGCCTGGGGAGGCTTAGATTAAATCTCTTTTTCAGTTGCATGCAAGTTACATATCGTTAATATTCATCTTACACACATGCGTGCACATGCCGGTTACATAATCTCTTAAGTAATCGTCTTTCATTTTCTGCAAGTCATTTCCTTTGCTTTATCTTTACATGCAACAATCTAATTAAGCATTTTAACTTGCAATCTATTGGTTCAAAGGCTTCAACCTTCGTTTTCACAGTTTTCAGTTTCACAAAGCAATTTCAGTTCTTAACATTCACATGCAATAATTCCAATTTAAGAACCTATTTTGCAACTTCATTATTTAAAGGCATCAGCCTTCTTATCTTTCAGTTCCAATGCTTTGGCAAATTTTGAGCAAGCTACAAGCACTCAAACACACATTGCAATACTTGGCTCATAGATCTAAAATAAATTAATTAGACTTAATAGGACACCATAATTCACCATCTTCGCCATTTAAAACGGGGTCGGAGGAAGGCAACGGAAGGTGCTAGGTCGAGGACGGTCTCACGACGCGCGGCGTCCTTTCCGGGAGTATTTTGACCTTAGAGCTGACCTGTGAAGCTAGGGTAGGCCTCGTTGCCTCACTTCTTGAGCATCCAGTAGTCACTTGGTAACTGGGGGAGGAGAGTTTTTGGGTTGACACCTAGATAGGGCTAAAATTAATCACACTTAATCACTTAGCTCGATCCTAGGTCTACAACACCTGCAATTTTAATTTTACACTTGCAAGCACTGATCTCATTATCTTTTTATATCATGCAAGTCATCTTTTGTGTGTTGTAGAATAATCGCCTAAGTAGTTACATCTTTTCATGTGGAGCACTTTACTTTTTAAAGCTTTCATCTATCTTGTATCCTTGTATCTGTGGTGTGATCCTTCAAGAAGTGCGCATCCAGCTGGAGGCATTCTCTTGACTGGGTCTTGAGTGCTTTGCGTCTTTTGCAATTGATAGGCAATCCAACAGAATTCTATCTGTTGTGAGCATGCTTGGCTTGATGTGTTGATGGTTGTGTTATCGCACGGTTTGTAGGAAAGGTTTAGGAGCTTGAGTCAAGGCTTGAAACCGGCGTAACAGGAGCTTCCCCACCCACTGTCACCTCGATGGGGGGCTCTTTCTATTTAGGATGGCTAGTCCAAGGGAGACGTCCCTAGGTAATCTGATTTATGAAAGGGATAAAGGGGTAATGGCTTAGGAAAAGAGTGTCCTTTCACAGATTACTGCCAATGATGAGATAGTCAAAGGAGATCTTCCACTGGATGGCACCTGTTTGCGAGACAAGACAAATAAAACTAGAATATGTGCTGCAGTGGTTAGTACTTCAAAGCATCTATGACTATCTTTAAATATATATGAGCAATGATCAAATGCTATTATTGACGAAATCAATGATTGCTAAACAAAGGCAAAGATTTATATCACTTCTTCAATAAATGCATAAGGAGATAAGAGCATTCAATGTTAAATATCAATCCTTTATCTTATCACAATGCAAGTTTGCTCATAAATATAATGTAGCTGCGTAACTATATATTGTTGCTGCAATGATGATGACGTCAGCCTTATTTTTAGGTCAAAATTTAGACAATTGAGTGGAACGTTTTAGCAAATCAGCTTACAGATGCAATTAATAACTCAATGTCTATCAAGATAGATGATAAATATCACAACGTTGCAAGCATAAGCAAGAGATCCAAAACTTATGTGACGTCACCTATATAAATCTTGTTGCAGTTTAGGGTTAGCTAGCCAAGGAGTGACGTTTTGACAAATTCAACCAACAAAAATGTAATAAACCTCCACGGCTATGATGAGATAACTCAGTCGCACCTTTTCATCCAAGCAAAGATAGATTTAGGGCAAAACGTTATCAGCTTTAGGGTTAGTTCAAGTCGCTGGGGTTAGATGCTAGGTTAGTTAGGGTTTCAAATTAAAGGTAGTTTGAAAGAGATTTAAAGCATAAACAAGCTCAAGATCAATCCTAGACTAGTGCCTTGGGTTAATGGAGTCAATTGAAGTGAGACTAATGGTTTAGGAAGACTCAAACTTAAAGACAAGAGGGCTAGGGTTTGATGGTGTTGCTATGGCAAGGCCATCAAATCTAAACCCTAAAAAGGAAAGACTTACCTAGGTGTAGCTAAAGCTAGGCCTAAAGCTTTCTCTCCTCTCTTTAAGACTTATTTGGCAAAACGGCTAGCTTGCAAGCACAAACCTAGGGCTGAAAAGTGTTGCTTCATACAAGGCTTTTCAAAACCCTAGAAGTAAACCCTAGGTGTAAACTAAATTAGGCCTAGGACGCCTTCTTTCTTCAAT
>ML780022.1:716972-734640 GCA_009831015.1 Picea engelmannii | reverse complement strand
ATTTAGTAACTAGGGACAACCCCCCTTGGCTTCCCTAGGAGTAAGCCTAGACGGAAGAAGTTCTTGTCAAGGTGACAGTGTGGGCAAGAACTTAGACATTGTGTCTCCGAGGGCACACTGAGTGAGCCGGACTTAGCTCACGTCTGCAAGTGTGCATTAGGGCGACAACAGTCCCAAACCAAGAACCCCAGTCATATACTGGGGGCCCTCTCAAGGGTCTTTACTGCTTGGTCCCAGACCAAGAACCCCAGTTATCTACTGGGGGGCCTTACAAGGGTCTTTTGCCATGGCTCTGACTGTTTAGTCCCAGACCAAGAACCCCAGGAGTGCACTAGGGGCCCTAGATCTCAGCTAGGGTCTTTGCCATCCTCCCGTAGAATGGCTCTTGCAGCTGCTTTAAATTCAATAGTATGGAAGAATTGACAGTTTTCTTCAAAGTCTTGGGTTCTCCAAGAGTATAGCAGATTCTAATCTTTATATAAAGATTGTGAAGAATCATCCTGTTATCTTGGTTTTATATGTGGATGATTTGTTCCTTACTGGGAAGGAACATCCGATAGCTCAGACTAAGAGGGAGCTATCAGTAGAGTTTGAAATGAAGGACTTGGGTTTTATGCATTACTTTCTTGGTTTAGAGGTGTGACAGAAACATGGTGAGATCTTTCTCTCACAAAGTAAGTATGCAGATGATGTGCTTCGCAGATTTGGGATGTTAGACTGTAAGTCCATGACCACACCTATGATTTCTAACCTGAAGAAGTAACATGATCAAGCTTCAGGTTCAGATCCAGAAGACCCTACAATATATCGTCAGATTATGGGTCCCTGATGTATCTAGTACACACCAGACCAGATATTCGTTATGCAGTAAATGCCCTCAGTCAGTTCATGTGTAATCCAAAACACATTCATATGATTGCTGCTAAACATATTCTCATATATGTTTGGGGGACTATAGCTGATGGACTCATATACACTTCTAGTGGAGGTGTAATGCTTCATGGCTATACAAATTCAGATTGGATGGGCAGTACAGTGGACCGGAAGAGCACTTCCAGATATTGTTTCAGTTTGGGTTCAACTATGATCTCCTGCTCCAACAGGACGCAGGGCTCCATAGCCCAAAGCACTATAGAGGCAGAATACATTGTTGCAAGTGTTGTTGAGAATGCCTCTCTTCTTGAGAGAGAGTGTTAAAATTAATGCAGCTGCAAGAGTCATTCTCCGGGAGGATGGAAAAGACCCTAGTTGTGATCTAGGGCCCCGAGTACACTCCTTGGGTTCTTGGTCTGGGACCAAGCAGTTAGGGCCATGGCAAAAGACCCTAGTTGGGCCCCCAGTGTATTTCTGGGGTTCTTGGTCATGGACCAAGCAAATTGATGGTATAAGTCCTTAGATGTGCTCTAAGGCCCCTGGATGTGTTCCAAGGAATCCTTGCTCAGCACTTGGATTGATCCTTGGTTGTGTACCTTGGTGGTTAAGACCCTAGTTGTGATCTAGGGCCCCCAAATGTGCTATGGGGTATCCTGGTCCGGGACCAGGCAGTTTCTTGGTTAAGTACCAAGCCGAGATGATGTGTGACCTTCTCCTCTTCTGGGATGGTCCATGTGATGTAGGAGCAGTTAAGAAGAAGGGCATGATCACATCATTGACCCTCCTCGTATGCTAGGATGATAAAAGCTTATAAGTTATATCATGAGACTCATGTGGACAAATCTACCATTCAAGAAGAACTTAACCTTTGACTTTGTCTTATTGTTTATTAATGAAACCCCCTTGCTTGAGTTATGGCCCCCCCTATTTGTTGATGATGTGTTGGTTCATTTCTTTATTCTTAAAGAAAAGTTGGTTGTTTTTATCTTGAAACCCCTCTCATTGACTTGACTAATTTCCTTGTTGACCTTTTGATTTGTCATTTAATATTTTAAATGTTAAAATATTATTTGTTTATTTGTTAGGTATTAAACCTAACCCTAAAGTTATGGCAAGTAATCTAAACTTGCTAGCCCTAACCTACCTACCTAAAACTATAAAAACGAGTGACCTACTCCTCACTTGATACTCTCACACTCTCTTAGCCGAGTTTTAGACTAAGGAACTTCTGTGGCTCTTCTTGATCATGTTACTAAGTGGTTGTGGCTCTTCTGGACAGGTCTCTCAGCCCCTGTTTTGTGTGTTTCTGGTCTGATCCAACCACCGTGGGTTTATCCCTTTCAGTGATGTTCCGTTTGGCCTGTCGCTGACCTGAAAAGGTCTTTTCCAACCAATCCTAAAGGCTTTCCTTCTTGTTGTTGTTGTTGTTCTGGTAACTTCTTTTGTGCCGCCTTGCTGTCTAAATTGTTGCCACCTTCATATTTGTTGGTGTCACCCTTTGTATGTTGCTTTACCTTGTCTGCAAGCAGCCCTAGTACCTTGAATAGGGTTTGTTAGGGATGCCCTGGAACTGCTAGTATTTTTGCCTTTGCTGTAGCAGACTTTTGTGTTTCCTGGGCTGAAAATATTAAGGTTGTTTGTGGCTTCTTTTCCAGCCACTAGGCTAGACAGTGGTGTCCTACTTTCAGCCCTATTGCTTGGCAGTGGCATGGTTTTTTTATTCTAAGCCAGCTGAGTTGTTTTCTAGTCTACTACCCTAAAAGTTCTTCTTGGCATTTGTCCCGATGATCATGATGAGATCTACCCTGAGAGTTTGATCCATGATCCATTAAGTTTTTTTGAGCATACATTCAAGAAGGTAACAGCTACATATCATGTATTTTGTTCTTTGTTTAGCTAAGGTAATACTCAAATCTATGTCATGATTTATGTTATTAGATTATGCATCAGAAATTTTCTGTGTTGCTGATCTAGAATTACAGTAGCAAATGATTGGAAATTTATAAAATTATTTATGTTTCTAGCTAGTCTACTTTTTGCCCTTAAATTCTAATAGCAACTTGGCAGAAGCATTCAATGGGTATGGCAATGAATTGAGTATTGCCATGAAGTGACCTTCTTATATATGTTGCACAAGCCTTGAGGACGACTTGGATTGTTGATGCATTTTGGGGAGAATGCAAACCCAAGTGAGCTAGACGTTCCTTGGTTCATGGGGGCAAGGTGCCATGAAGAGCATGTCGAGCAGGCAGTGTACATGTTTGGGGGTTTCAGTTGGAAGCGGCCCATGAAGTAGGGAGGCCAGTTGGAGGGGCACGACCATTGAAGCATAAGGAATCAACAAGTGTGCCTTGGGCATCGCCCAAGGAGTCATTGGCAATTTCCTAAAGGTTATGTGGGTAGCATGGAGGGCCATGGGTCCACTTTGCCTTCGAGATGGTGATAAGACACGCCAGTGAGGGGGAAATGGTTGTACACCACTCCTATATAAAGTGGAGGATGCCATACTCTAAGGCATCATCATGGAGAAGAAGATCATGAAAAAGTGACTCGCTCTGAGATAAGCATTTGACTTGGTGATGATTGTCAAGTGAGAAGGCACATATTCTTGAGATTTACTAAGCTTAGGTGTGCAACTTGAATTTGGTGAGCTGAAGCAATCTACACGAAGACCTTGGGGAACTCTAAGAAAGAGGCTTGGAATTGTCTAAGGCATGGCAACTTTGTTCTAAGTGTATCGATGAAGAAATGAGATCTATAAGAGGTAGACCCAAAGGTGCTTCATGCATTGGTCGTGCAAGTAAGTGGCACTAAGACATATGTGCCTTAGGTTATATGTGCTTCTAGAAAAGGAATCATAGGGAGTGGACAGACTCCTCTATGTTGTACTAATGTTGCTGTAACATTCTTCATTAATAAAGTTTAGGCACCCACCTTGGGTGTTGCCTAACATCTTGCATTGTGGTTTCGTGGTGCAATCTATTGTTTGTGGGTTTTCTCTCAAGTTCCATGTTCTATTGTTCTTCGGTGATTTCTCTCTAAGGTGCACTCGCTAGTTTCTTTCTATTTCCCACTAGTGTTGATTTATCTTTTGCCCTACTGTTGGTTTATCTTCTCTTTGTGCAGATTTAGGGTTTGTTGATAGTTCAATTCAATCTTTTCTCTCTCTTTTGTGAATCTCAACACATAACATCTAGAAACCTTTAGTGGAGCCAAAAATGGCCTTCTTTGCTTGGTCCTTATCTTGGGTGGACTTGTTGGCCATAGATTGAGCCATTTTGAAATCCCTCAGCCTCTGTGCCTGTTCTACGGGCAACCCAAAAGCCACAAGCATTTTTTCTGCTTTTGTTGCATTCCCAAATCAGGCTGGAAGTGGGTCTACAAATTTTGTGGTGAGCTACTCCTTACCCCAATCTCATAGAAGTTTGTCCTACTCGGAGACATAGAGTCCCGAGCTGTCATGTTTCATGCTACATGGCAATTTATTAGAATTGAAGTTTTATTTAATGTGAAAAAAATGAAAGTAACTTTGTTTAATAAGTCCCAAGCAAATAAGATTTGTTCTTAAACTGGAAGTACGTTGACATGTACTGATCTCTGCAGATCACAGCGCAAGTCTAGAGGATGGTGTTGGATGTGACACACCTATGCCAACTCCTGGAATACTGGAAAGGGAGCCATGCACCATGAGTAGGGAGCCTCATGTTGAGTCTTCAGCGCTTTCTGCTTGCTCCCAACAGTCTGATCATAGTGAGAAGAAGCCAAGACATAGAGTTGGCTAGGCTGTGAAGGAGAGAGAGTGTTGCCACAGTTGGTCTTGCAGCCCTCCCGCACAGCCATGGAATAGTAAATTTATGACACTTGCACTAGCAATCTCAAAGAATGAAAAGCAGCCAGAAAATGATGACTGGGATATTGCTATTCGTAACGTGGAGCCAAATAGTTATTAGTGGGGACCCACCAAGAATGAGAAGGACAACCCTCCTCCTGATGCAAGATTGATCTCGATTCTCGGTAGCAACCTAAATGATTTTTCTGGATGAGTGTTGTCATTCTTTTTTGTGCCAGAAAGGAAATCTTTTGTGAGACTCGGTTTATTTGTTATATGACCAAGTGACCCTGGTTGTAGTCTAAACGTTATACGTTTTGGCTCTTTTCCAGGGATATTATCCATTTGCCCAAAATCTGGCAAGAAATTGTTGGATCTGCAAATTTGAGTGGTTAAGTCTGGATAATCTGAGTGCCCCAGTGGTTTGTTTTTCAGCACGTTGAATCCATTTATGCATTCAGAAATCTAATTTAAATAACAAAAAATTACAATTTCATCCAGATTTATATAGCCGAATTCTGGCTAAAAATGCCAAAACGTAGAACGTTTAGAGAACGTCGTGACTTTGTGAGGCTGTGAGGACATTTGGTGTGATTGATGTGTGTTAAAATTAATGCAGCAGCAAAAGCCATTCTCCGAGAGGATGGCAAAGACCCTAGTTAAGATCTAGGGCCCCCAGTACACTCCTGGGATTCTTGGTCTGGGACCAAGCAGTTAGAGCCATGGCAAAAGACCCTAGTGAGGGCCCCCAATGTATTGTTGGGGTTCTTGGTCAAGGACCAAGCAGTTTGATGGTATAAGTCCCTAGATGTGTTCTAGGGCCCCCAAATGTGTTCCAGGGAATCCTTGCTTGGTGCTTGGATTGATCCTTGGTTGTGTTCGTTGGTGGATAAGACCCTAGTTGTGATCTAGGGCCCCCAGTTGCGGTCTGGGGTATCTTGGTCTAGGACCATGCAGTTTCTTGGTTGAGTACCAAGCTGAGATGATGTGTGATCTTCTTCTCTCCCAGGATTGTCCATAAGACCTAGGAGCAGTTAAGAAGGACATGATCACATCATTGACCTTCCTTTTACGCTGGGATGATAAAAGCTTATAAGTTATATCATGAGACTCATGTGGACATTCTGCCATTAAAGAAGAACCCCCATTGACTTTGTCTTATTACTTTTGTAACCCCTTGCTTGAGTTGCATCCTCCTTATTTGTTGTGTGGGTGTCGGTCCAATTCCTTGCTTCTTCCTAAAGAATGCTAGCCACCTTGATTTTTGGATCCCCTCTCCTTGACTTGTTAATTTTTTTCTTTGTTGACTTTTCTAATTTAACATTTAATATTTTATGTTATAAAATATTAATTGTTTATTAGTTTAATTTGTTAGGGGTTAATCTAACCCTAAAGTTAGGGCTAAATTGCTAACCCTAACCTACCTACCAAAACTATAAAAAGAAGAGACCTCTCCTCTCACTAGACACTCACTCATTCTTCCTCCTAACCGAGTTTGGTCTGAGGTTTCTGCGGCTCCTTCTTGTTCAGTGTGTTGAAACTTGAGTGGCTGCGGCCCCCTTTAGGACAGGTCTTCCTCTCCAAGCTGTTGCCACTAGGGTCCTTTCAGCCTGCCGCAGGTCTCTTCTGGTTGATGTTTGGGGTTTCCTCTTCTCCTTTCTGCTGCCGCTCCTTGTCGGTGACGCCCTCCTCCTCTCCTTGCTGGTGCCACCCTCCTCATCTGTTTCTGGTGTCACCTGTGTATGCTGCTACTGCCTTTTCTCTGTCGCTGGTGCCACCTGTGTATGTTGTATTTTCTCTTTGCTGGTGCCACCTGTGTATGTTGTATTTTCTCTTTGCTGGTGCCACCTGTATGCTGCCTTACCTTACAGCATTTAGTACCCTATCTAGGGTTTGATAGGGCAGCCTTAGAACTGTTATTACTTCTGTCTATGTGCTGTAGCAGTTTTGTATTTTTTTCTGGACAGAATTTATTAGGGCTGTTAGTGGCTTCTCCTTCAGCCACTAGGCTAGACAGTGGTGTCCTGTTTCAGCCCTTTTACTTGATGATTGGCATGCTGGTTAGTTTTCTGATATTTTACCCTAAAGTTCTTCTTGGCAGAATTGTTCAAAGGATCATGATGAGATCTACCCTGAGGGTTTGATCCATGACTCTTAAAGCTTTTTCTGAGCATACAGAAAAGAGGATAACAGCAAACACATTAGGTAAATCTGTTCTTTGTTTTGCTAAGGAAATATTCAGATCTATTATATGATTTATGTTATTAGTTTTTTACATCAGATTTTTTGAATGTATTGCTGATCCAAATTACAGTAGCAAATAAAATTAAAATTATTTTTGTTCCTGGTTAGTCTATATTTTGCCCTAAAATTCTAACAATGTGTGGCCAAGCTGCGGAGAGATGATCATTTCGTAGTTTTAATGGGTTTTTTAGCCTTCTTTTTTCTAACTTGTAGCTGACTTCCTCATAGAGCAGAGTCAGACTCGGGAGACTCGGAAGAGTCTGGTAAAACTGTTGAAAAACCCAATATATTTCAGTGATTCTGGATTAAACCGTGACTAGATTTGATATCTGATTTTGGGAGAATAGGTCATGTTGACCAAGTTAGGTCTCAAAGGGCTTCAGGGTCACGAAGTTGCGACTAGATTTGATTTCTAATTTGGGGAGAATAGGTCCTCTCGACCAAGTTAGGTCTCAAAGGACTTCAGGGCCACAACATCCGTGTTTGTAATGAAATGGGGAAGTATTTTTGTGTACTTAACTTAAAAGGGACATGAAAGGGCATTTAATACCTGATGATGCTCAATGCGAGTGGCTGTGTTATTCCATGTCAAAACTGTGTCCTCTGCACAAAATCCGCGCAATGTGATCATATTCTTTGTCTTGGGCACGTAAATTGGCTGCCTGTAAACCCCGGGCCAAACATCGATGGTAATTCTCTCGCTATTGCGGAGAGGAACTGAGTCTATGGCGGCCTGCACGTTACTGAAATTCCCTCTCCCATCCTGTGCCACTACTAGAAACTTACCGCCCCCGATCCGCGCCATGGAAACCCTGAAGCGGTTTATTGCAATCTCAAATTATTAGGAGGAGAATTTTCTGGAGCAATGTCGATCCGGGCAGGATGTGGTCAAGCTTATGGTTGCGGAAATACCCGCAGTATTTAGGATGCCATTTTGAAACGGAGAAGATTCGGCGCTGTGCAGTTTTCAACCATTTTTTAAGCAAAATTGTTCGCAGGTGCTCTCTAATTCGATTTGTGGGATGAAATGGCCTATTTTTAGAGCTCGGACTCGGAATCTCAGAAAACATAGATCTCTGCCGGGCTGTCACAACAAGGGGAAATAGTGTTGCATCCTAGCTGGCACGTTATCAAAATGCCACGGCATTAAGTGACAGAATTGTTGTCCTCTGGACAATATAATGTGACACGCCAGCACCGTTTATTGTTTGATCTGAATCTTACTCGCCCATGCCCGTACGGGATGACCTACACTGGCTGCATTCTCTCCAAGTCAACCCATCTTCAAAAAAGCAAAGAGTCCGAGTGTTTGGTTTCAATTGGTAGGTATATAAGTAACCGCCATTCTCCCCGGTTCATCGACATTTGATACATTAACAAGCTATATACCTAGAAGTTGACAAGTAATCCAAGAATGTGGAGGGCAACATGTCTTATGAATACTTCGTATGAAAGAACCATTAGTGCTCTCTATGTCCACGGTTCATAGTTTCAATGGTAGGGTGGATAGTTTGTTTTCTTTCTTACTCGGGTTCAATTTTAATAAGTGATATGTTGGCCTGTTGTGATAAGGCTAAAGGGATAGGTGTCCCCTTTGAGTGGGATCTCTTCATGGGTGTCTTTAGATGTCTCGGTCATTGGTAAGTCATAAATTTCTTGCTAAGCATTGGCTAGCAAACCACTGGCATTAGCTTAGGGTTTATAGTGGCAGTCAACAGAATTTGAACCTAGGCCTCGCTCAGGTAATCCCGACAAGTTATTGATTCCCCTAAATCTAAAAAAAAAAAAAGCATTAACTCTCTCAACTCCACCTCCAACATATGCTATCCAATGTCATCTTAGTGGTTCTCCACCTTAATCTTTCAGACTAGGGCCTCATTTTCATTTATAGTAGTTTGAGTGGGCCTAATGGTTAAGAACATTTGTTTCTTCCTTAGAGGTCACAGGTTCAAATCGAGAGGGGGGTAGGGTATGTATACCTTCATAGATTTTAGCATTAAAATCGTTGTACGAAGGGGGTTCCTTGTCCCACAAACAAGTGGGTCTCGTACACCAATTTGGTGTTTGGCTTGACCGTGACTTGTCCCACAAACATGGGGGTCTCATACACCAATTTGGTGTTTGGCTTGACCATGACCTTAAAAAAAATTATTATTTATTTATTATCTTCATTTATAGCAATTATCATATATAGTTTTGAAGATGCATAATGAAAGATCAAGATTTTGTTTATGTTAGATATGCATAATGAAAATTCAAGATCTCGCTTATAATGGAGATGCATTGTAAAACCACACACCAAGCCTATTTTGGTCACCCAAGGAACTATTAGAACAAGATATCAACTTCTTAGACACCTGCACCACATATGAGATTATCAAAAATCATTCTCCCCAGTTCATCAACATTTGATACATTAACAAGCTATACACCTAGAAGTTGACAATCAAGCAATCCAAGAATGTGGTGGGCAACATGTCTTATAAATACTTCGTATGAAAGAGCTATTAGTGCTCTCTATGTCCACGATTCATAGTTTCAGTGGTAGGGTGGATAGTTTGGTTTCCTTCACACTCGAGTTCAATTTTCATAAGTGACATGTTGGCTTGTTGTGATAAGGCTAAAAGGACAGGCGCCCCCTTTGAGTGGGACCCCTTCATGGGTGTGTCTCTAAATGTCTCGGTCCTTGCTAAGTCATAAATTTCTTGCTAAGCGTTGGCTAGCAAACTATTGGCACTGTTATCGCACAGTTTGTAGCTAGGTCAAATGGCTATAAGATGGAGGTCCAAACTGGCGTAACAGGAACCTATCCCACCCAATGTCACCTCGATGGGATGGTTCTTTCTTTTTAGGGAGGTAAAGCCTAGGGGAGACGTCCCCGGTGACCTGGGGTTTTGAAGAGGCAAAGGTTAAAAGGACAAAGCTAAAGTTCCCCCTTCATAGATCACCACCAAAGCAGATAGTTCAGCCAAAGGCCAATTCAAAGTAACCCCCAAGGAACAAAGTACCTGCCTGGAACAAGACAACAACAAACAGATATTCGCAAGTTAATATTCAATGGGGTTAGTACTTCATACAATACATGACTATCTGAACAACATGTAAGCAATTATAGCAGTAAATATTGACGAAGTCAATGTTTATCAATATAATTGTGAGAATAAAGTCACTTCATCAATAAGTAATGGAACGATGCAGCATTCAAAGAACAAATCAACACCTTATTTAGTAAATGCATTAAACACCATTCAATTGCTCACAAGATAAGATGTTGTTGCAT
This sequence comes from Picea engelmannii, assembly GCA_009831015.1. Taxonomy (NCBI): domain Eukaryota; kingdom Viridiplantae; phylum Streptophyta; class Pinopsida; order Pinales; family Pinaceae; genus Picea; species Picea engelmannii. The sequence goes on along the minus strand of ML780022.1, from coordinate 724,414 downwards.
TAAGATGAAATAACCAAGTGTGACGTCAGCAACTTAGGGTTAGGGTTAGCTCCTAGATTAAGGTTTGCTTCAAAAAGGTTTTAAGGGTTGTTTGTGATCAATTTTACTTCAACGCTGGAGGTTTTAGATCAGTGCCTTAGGGTTAATGGAGTCAATAAGTGATGGACGCAAGAGTTGAAGGGAAAGAGATTTTAAAGGACTAGAGGGATAAGTTTTGAAGTGTTGCTAGAGCAGGGCTTCAAAAATAGAACCCTAGGGGAGAGAGGCTCACTCCGGTGTTGCTAAAGCAAGGCCTTGTGCTCTCTCCTCCTTCCCGGCAAATGGCTAGCTCAAATGAAACACAAAGTCAAGACAAAAAGGCTTGAAGAGGGAGAGTGTTGCTAAAGCAAGGCTCTTTCATCGAACCCTAAAGGAAAACGGCCCTAGGTGTAGATGACCTGGGCCTGGGACATCCTCCTCCTCTTGAAGTCAAAAGGGTATGGCTAGCAAAGGAGAAGAGGAGAAAGGAGTGTAGCTATGGCTAGGCTCTCTTTTCCTCTTCAATGGCTAGAGATTTCTCAATCAGGGAACTTGAGACAAGGACCTACTTGTGTGCTTGTCACCTAGGGTTTTTGATCAACAAATTATAAACATATGCAAGAATATAAGACTACAACCATTCAATCAAGAAGTTTTGCAGAAAAAAACACTTACATATCACCATGAACTAGCATGCAAACCCTAGTTGTAAACCTTCCTTCAAGAGAAATGCCAAAAAGTCTTCCTTCAACAAGTGTGCATCACTTAGTTTAGTCAATAACCCTAATAGGGCGCAAAAATCAGACCTCACTATTAAGTGAGTTATATTTTGATGATTAAAATGAGAGTAAAAACCCTCAATATACACTGTATCAATGACCTAAATTAACTTTTAGGTCATAAAAAAGACCGACAAGGCCAAAATACCAAAATAATATTGTTTTACATTAAATGTTCATTTTAAAACCCTAATTGAGCAAAAAGTGAGACGTCACCCCTTCTAAGGGAGACATTAGCCCCCTTTTAGGGAAAATGTAGCAATAACGAGCAAAACGTTAGCCCCCTTTGGGCCTCTCCATCATGCCACACGTGCCAATTGCCCTGTCAAACTGCCACACGCTCAAGATGACGTCATGAGCCCATAGGTGACGTCCCGGGCCATCCAGGGCAAACGTTTCACTGGAAGTGGGTCAATCCCCCTAGGCTAGGCTCTGTCAAAGTGCCTCTGATGGAACGTCCTCTTCTTCTCCGGTGCAAAACCCTGATCAACCACCATCCTGTCTCTGCCCCCTGATGGGGTCTCAACATCCATCTGGTGGGCTCTTCAGCCCCATGGAGGTCTGAACTGATCATCTCTCCATGTGTATCGATCCAAATGGTACCTGTCCACCGGGCATGGTCCTGCACATCAAAATCTACGCCCTCCATGGGCTCATCGGTCACAGGGATCATAGCAATGTCAATCACATTTCATCATCAATATTATTAAACATATGCATAAAACCCCCAATATATCAGTCAGTAGCTCAATGACATTACAAAAACCTGCAATACAAGATTGGAGAAAAAGACAAGACGTCATATTGGGCTAGTATCCACAAGAAAAGGAAATTTTCCAGGAGGATTTTATCCAAGCCATGTAAGTGAGGTGATGTGGCTAGGGGATGTCCAGACATGTGGGTGCAGTGAGAGCCAAGGATGCATAATGTTATATGTGGGTGCCTTTGTAGAAGGCGAGTTGTACCTGTCATGGATGCATTTTTTCCAATCTCGTTCTTGCCTTTATTCTTTTTAGCTTTATTATTTTATTTGTTTTTTTCTTCTACTTTTTCTTTTTATTCAAGAGCTAACTAGAGGACACTGCCTTGGCATGGTGACCAAAGCTGACAGTGTTACCCACAAGTATTTTCACAGAGATGAGAAGGTTGGCTCGTGATGAGACCCCCTTTCCCTTGGCCATGCAACCAAAGGTCACTGCCCTGGCGTGGTAACCAGATGGTGGCAATGTCATACTGCTAGGTACCCATGAACCTAATAGGTTGCTCGTGATGAGACCCCCTATCCTCTGACTAGGTCATGTTTGTTATTTTCCGGGTCCCTCTTGTTTCTTGCTGAGAGGCCTTTTATTGCCTTCTTGGGGATCCCTGGGTGAAGCATCTCGAGGTTTCATTTTTAGGCTTTTGTCTTTTACCAGCTGTTTTTTCCTTCTCGGCCCTTAGCCCCTTCTTCCCACAAGATAAGGTGCAATCCTACAAATAGGTTAACCCAATGCCCGGACAAGGGGAATGGGATAAATGAGCGGGAGATAAGATGAAACAACGACGCTATGATGGGAGTGGACGATGGCTTTTCAGAAACCCCCTAGTGGAAAACCAAGACCTATGGGCACATGCTTGCTAGGGAACCCTGTCAATTTCCCCAAGCATGGTCAAGTGGGCTAATGTAAGATCCAAGCAGTTGCCAGAGATAAAAGGAATCATATGCATATATTTAAAGGTTTCAATGACCAAAAGTGACACATACCATGATACCTGGACCAATTACCTCATGGAGCAAGAACCTCTTCTGATACAAGACCAAGCCGATGGTGATGGATGTTGTTGCTGCTGACAAGACAAAGCTGATGGAAGAAGAAAAGGATGGGCCCTCCAAGGCCATGCTCGGGTCAATCCTGCTCTCAGTACTCCATGTCTAGGACATGTGAGCCTCAAGACATGATCTCCTAGTTATCCCTGAAATCGGCGATAACAGACATTAGCTTAGGGTTTATAGTGGTAGTCAACGGAATTTGAACCTAGGCCTCGTCCAGGTAATCCCGGCAAGTTACTGATTCCCCTAAATCTAAAAAAAAAAGCATTAGCTCTCTCAACTCCACCTCCAACATATGTTATCCAATGTCATCTTAGTGGTTCTCCACCTTAATCTTTCAATTTAGGGCCTCATTTTCATTTATAGTAGTTTGAGTGGGCCTAATGGTTAAGAACATGTGTTTCCTCCTTAGAGGTCATAGGTTCAAATCGAGAGGGGGGTAGGGTATGTATACCTTCATAGATTTTAGCATTAAAATCGTTGTGTGGAGGGGGTTCCTTGTCCCATAAACAGGGGGGTCTCGTACACCATTTTGGTGTTTGGCTTGATCGTGACCTTGTCCCACAAACAGAGGGGGTCTCATACACCAATTTGGTGTTTGGCTTGACCATGACCTTAAAAAAAATTATTATTTATTTATTATCTTCATTTATAGCAATTATCATATATAGTTTTGAAGATGCATAATGAAAGATCAAAATTTTGTTTATGTAAGATATGCATAATGAAAGTTCAAGATCTCACTTATAATGGAAATGCATAGTAAAACCACACACCGAGCCTATTTTCGTCACCCAAAGAACTATTAGAACGAGATATCAACTTCTTAGACACTTGCACCAAATAAGAGATTATCAAAAATAAGGTACACTCCCTTCTATCCCAACTAGACAATAATAAAAGGAAGTTATTCTTGACACTTTATTAGACTCTCACTATATTGTTATGTCCCTGTGCATGGGGAATGTATTTATTGTTCTTATATTAAGCGTATCATACCTCCATGCAATATTTTATAAAACCAAATGTTGCAAAAAAAGTTGCATTTTATGTGTTTAATTTGAGTGGGTTTTTCTAAATGCTTATTAGCTTGCTTGTTGCTAACATCTGCATTGGGATTTGGATCCTAAGTTGTGGTGGCAAGGTGATGTTCTCTAGAGGCCAAGCTAGTGTAGGTTTAACTCTGAGCATTGAATAACATTGCACGGTTGATTGTGCCTGTGTCAGGAGTATCCTTCTCGGTGTTAGTGCTAGGGTTCCATATATTTAACAAGGTGGCATTCTCTGAAGGCTAAGCTAGTGAAGCTAGTGTGGGATTTGATGCAAGTTTAACAATGAGCATTTAATAGACCTGCATGATTGAGTGTGCTTGCATATGGAGTATTCTTCTCGACAATGTTGGTTTTAGGGTTCTATTTTATAGTTGTTACCGGTATGGTGGGACGGTGGCTTCGTTTACTTGGTGTTTTGGTGGGGTTTGGCCTTTCAGCTCTTGTTCTATATGTTCCAATGGTTTGGTAGTGTAAAAGTTGTGGCAGTGGTTAGGGATTGTGGTGGTGTTGGTGGTTGTGCATGTTCTAGGTGTTTTGGTGGGGTTTGGCCTATCACGGTCGAGGCACTTAGTGTGGTCACCTTGACTCTAGGACTTTTTGTACATGCATCTGCAATATTCTTCTGGGCAATGTTGTTGCTAGGGTGCCATTGTATTCTTGCTACAAGTCTGGTGGGGTTTGGCCTTTTGTCATGGCTTTGTATTCTTAGTGTTCTAGTGGGGTTTGGCCTTTCAGCTTTTGTTCTAGATGTTCTTGACAATGGTTTGGTAGTGTAAGAGTTGTGGCAATGATTAGGGATTATGGTGGCATTGGGGTCATGGGTGTTCTAGTGAGGTTTGGCCTTTTGTTGTCAAGGCGCTTAGTGCACTCTACACATTGAATAATCTGGTATGGTTGATCGTGCATATTTCTAGAATATTCTTCTTAGCAGTGTCATTGCTAGGGTTCCATTGTATTATTATCACCGGTTGTCTGCAATGGTTTGATGAGCATTGTGGTGGTGTTGGCAATCATGGGTATTCTATGTGTTCTAGTTGGGTTCGGCCTTTCGTTGTGGCTTCATGTTCTTGATGTTTTAGTAGGGTTTGGCCTTTCATCTCTTGTTCTAGATGTTCTCGGTTTCACCTTTCATGTTGAAAAGCGTTGAGCTTGTTATCTTAAATATGTTTTTTTAGAGATTGGTTCAAGAAATTGCACAAGATTTTAAGGTATGCTTATTTGTGCACTCTTTCTTTTTTATTTTAGAACTTGCAATGGTTTGATTTAATTATATCTGCAATGAAGCAAGATAGATTTGCTGAATATTAGAAGTTTAGGAATTGAACCCATGACCTACATTGTCTATCGGCTTGGTTTGCATTGGGCCTCATTTTCCTTTAATGTGTTATATTTGTGAATATGCACCTTTGAAAACATTGTTGTCATTTTATCTTGGAAGTATTCTTCTTAGCAATGTTGTTGCTAGGGTTCTATTTGTTAGAATATAAAAGATGGTGTGCTCATTTTACCATTGACGATACCTTCATCACCCAACCATAGGCCAAAGCCTCCCTCCAAGCACCTTAACCTTGACTGAGAATTCCTCTCGAAGCAAACCATAGGCTAGATAGCCAAACAAAGAGTAGCGCATCAATCCCCAAGGATAGCGCATCACAAAAGACTTATCAGATGTTCCAAACCCTAGCCAAGAGATATTCAAGCCAAAACTGAGATCTTGTTGCTGTTGTAGCTGCACCAACTCTTCCTCCAAACCTGCGCACAAGACTGCAACTACAATGCGCACCAAACTGCAGAACTGCAATTCTGATACTGCCTACCGGAATGAGAACTGGCCTCCTGTATTTATACTAATTTTGGCTAACTGCCTGGGCCGACTTCTCATTCTGGGTATCTTTATGTTCAGTATATATTATTATTTATGGCCGACTTCTTCTCTTGGAGGCTAATAACCTAATATAAATTATCTTCTTGAGTCAACAAGTCTTCTAGGGTTATTAGCCAATTCATTAGGGTTTCTTCTTGCTTCCCAGAGTATTCTATCCTCGTCAGGTTTACACGTGGAGGTAAATACCTCCCGCAGCTACCATAATATAAACACTCCCTCCTAGCTAGGGAGGTATCACAGGTAATGGTCTTGAGCACAAAACATACCATTCACCCGGTAGCATTAACATAGTTATATAGACTAGATCATGACTAGATCATGAGCACCATCATCATCATCAGTTGCATCATCTCTCGAAACCATACTCTATCTGAGTAATCAAACATGATGCTCACTCCATAGAGTGATACAAGCGCCATTCTTCTAATCTAAAAGAGTTAATGTTTTGAACCATTTTCTGTCTGGAAAATCTTTGTTCATCATTCATCTGGCTGATAATTATTTACCAAACTGCTGACATTCTTCAAGGTAATCGGAACAAAAATAGAACACAATTGTGTCTATCCATAGTAGTACATAACTACAATCCAGTGGTACACTACCACACCAAGTAGAAAACAAGTACTTGATCAATAACATATAGTCACGAACAATGGAACACATCCACCACAATAGTATACATCTATTATCATACAGTCTTCGTAACAATCATCTGATATCAACCTGCACAGAAACAATGTTATGATATAAACTGAATCATCTGGGCCAATCTTTCACTCACATATGTGAGATCTGAAAGAATATCTGCCCTCAAAAGGTAAAACATCAATGATGAGTTGTCTGGACTATTCTTCTTAAGCAAGGAAGAATAATTGTCCTGATTTCTGAGCCTAGACCATTCCCCACCCTGGGCCATTCTTCCTACACTAATCTAAGTGCACCTTGGAGAGAATGTATAGACCCTAAGGAATGCATGTCCCTGATTGTTGAGCCTGGACCATTCCCCACCCTGGGTCATTCCTCCTACACTAATCAAAGTGCACCTTGGAGAGAATGTATAAACCCTAAGGAATGCTTGTCCCTGATTGTTGAGCCTGGACCATTCCCCACCCTGGGCCATTCCTCCTACACTAATCAAAGTGCACCCTGGAGAGAATGTATAAACCCTAAGGAATGATTGTCTGGACCATTTCCTTTGTTAACTACAAGAGGAAAAGACTGTCCTGTATCAACCTCCAAAACAGACCATTCCTCATGTTAACCACAATGAGAAATCCTTATCCGGTGAGGCGGGCCAGTCTTCTTGAGTAACCCTCAAGAAGAGAGACTGCCCTAAACCACTCCCCATGTTAACCACAATGGGAAGTCATTGTCTATGATACATCATCAATCTGGACCATTTCCCATGTTAACCACAATGGGAAATCGTTGTCCGTCAGAAATCTCAATCCACTTTCCGAACTGGAAAGGAAACTGCTCATCCTGGACCATTTTTCGAACTGAAGAATGAATGTCCATAAATCAATACATATTAGTGCACTCTCCCAACCTGGGAGTCATCTCTTCCTCTTCCAATAAGGAAGTCGTCTCCATGAGCTCTAGCTTGAGTATGCAAATGCTTTCATCTTGGATGGAAGCTTTACCAAAATGTTTGCTTATCTGCTCATCTGTGGAGATATGTATTGGAGAACCACTTTCTCTTTTCTGGACTTTATCACGGATAATGTAATGCTTGATTTCAAATGTACTTCATTTTGGAGCACTGGTTTTTCTTTGAAGGCTTCATGTAGCTCTGATCAATAGAGTATATCATAGTTGGAAAACTGGAACATATCCATGTGGCACTTCTTCTGTTATCATGAGATCTGATCTACTGAGTAATCATCTTGATACAATAT
>ML780022.1:671219-716922 GCA_009831015.1 Picea engelmannii | reverse complement strand
GTTGTCTTCTTCTATCTGCATACAAGGGTCTCTTTCTGGTATGCCTCAAAGTCTTGAGGTTGCTCTTCATACGCTCTTTATTCAATTTCTTTGGAGAACATTCTTTGCATTCATCTGATGTAGAACTCCAACTCATGGATGTTACAGATGATATAATGACTCATGTAGAGATATGTCTGGTTTACTAAAACAAGTAATCATCATGGTCTTCTCCCTTCATCTGGGAGAACCTCTAGTTCTAGATTTCACAATGCTTTCATTCATAAGTCTTCCATACACTGTTCTTCATCACAACTTTCAGTTCCTCTGCTTGATTGCTTTTATTGAGTTCATATCAGGCTGGCAATCTTGTGATTCTTGATACAAAGACTGGTTGTTCTGGCTTCTCTTTCTCTCTTTGAATCTTTATGTGTGTCCTCTTGTTTAGCTCTTGGGTCCATGGAGTAGATTCCATGCCCTAAAGATTCCATTTCTTTCTTTCATCAAAGGATCACGGATGTGGATGGAAAACCATGGATACTTTAAGGCTTCTCTTCGAAGAAGACTTCTTCTGAGGTTGAATTGGACACGTATTGTCTTTCATGGCTGCTACCATGGATATATACTTCATCATCTTTAATGGATCATAGGATTAGCTCCCTCCTAATCCTTGCTTCATGTATGAGTGCTTATAATCGTCTCCTTTCGTCTAACAGAGTCCATGCTTCCATCTGCATCCTTGTTGTCTTCTGCAATATATGATTGGCTCTCTCTGTCTAACAAAGTCCACGCTTCCGTCTTGTTGTCTTCTACAAAACGTTATAAGTCTTTCTTTGACTTATTTCTGTCTTTGCTTCTTCTAAGTCTCTTCATGATGGATTCGACTTATCTTGCAATAACTTTCACATGATTTGTATTTTATCCTTTCATGTGTATTATCTAATGATATTCATTCTTATCTTGTTGTTCTTCCATAGGTATAGTTCTTCTTGGAACATATTATCTTCCAAGAGATAGATATACAAGATATGTACAAAGACGATGCAAACAAGATATGTACAAGAAATGAGAAAAGTATTGTTACCTTTAGAAGAAGAAGTCTCTTTCATCCTGCTTAGTCTTCTTTGTAGGTTCATTTTCTTTGGCAATTGATGCTTCGTGTTTCTCCTTTGCACTGATCCTTGATTCTTCTTGAGCACATCAAGTCCAAAGTTCTTCAAATGTCGGATGCTCCTTTCTTGTGTTCATGCTTGCGGCAAATGCATCCCACGTCTTGGGAAGACCATTGAGTACTATGTTTACCAAATCCTTCTCTGAGATGATCTCTTTAATAGCTTGTAGTTGATCTCTTAACTAAGAGATTCTCACAAAGTATGATGTTATGTTGTCGTCATCATTCCTCTTCGTGTCACGGAGCTCATTCTTCAAACTCATTACTTGTCCAATGTTTTTGACTGAGAAGAGATTTGTTAGAGCATCGTACATCTTCTTCGATGAGTCAAGATGGGAGATGTAAGGTATCAAGTGGTCTTTTATAGATTCCACTATGATACTCATAGCATTGATGTCACCGTCTTTGAACTTCTCCATAGCTGCAACGTTCTGCGGTTCCTTCTCTTTTCCTTCTCCAAACTCTGGTTTCACGATCTTTCCTTTCATGATATCCAACACTTTATTCTTGGCAAGGATGAGGTCAATCCTTGTCTTCCATGCTCTGAAGTTAGAGGCTCCATCTAGCTTGTTCTCTGACTTCATAGAGTTCATCATGGCTTGCTTGACTTGGTCAAACCCTAGATTTGACCAGAAATCCAAACTTCACGTCTTGGTCTTCTGAGAGTACCAGGAGATGTGTTGGGCTAGGGCACACTGATCTATCCAGAGATTAGGTCAATCTCGTCACTTAAGGTGCCTCTACAAGAGGTTTAGGGTTTTTGCAACTGCTTCTGCTAGTAACCCTAGCTGCAGTGTTTTTGGAAGCTGCTCCTGCTAGTAACCCTAGCGGCAGTTCCTCGACGAGCTCAATATCTAGCGGCTATGTTTCTTTCTAGCGTTTTAGGCTGACTGAAGGGGTGTGGGCCCATAACCCGTTAGAATATAAAAGATGGTGTGCTCATTTTACCATTGATGGTACCTTTGTCACCCAACCATAGGTCGAAGCCTCCCTCCGAGCACCTTAAAATTGACTGAGAATTCCTCCGGAAGCAAACCTAGATAGCCAAACAAAGAGTAGCACATCAATCCCCAAGGATAGCGCATCACAAAAGACTGATCAGATTTTCCAAACCCTAGCGAAGAGATATTCAAGCCAAAACTGAGATCTTGTTGTTGCTGCAGCTGCCCAGCTCTTCCTCCAAACCTGTGCACAAGACTGCAACTGCAGTGCGCACCAAACTGCAGAACTGCAATTCTGAGACTGCCTGCCAGAATGAGAATTGGCCTCCTGTATTTATACTAATTCTGGCTAACTGCCTGGGCCGACTTCTCATTCTGGGTATCTTTCTGTTCAGTATATATTATTATTTCTGGCCAACTTCTTCTCTTGGAGGCTAATAACCTAATATAAATTATCTTCTTGAGCCGACAAGCCTTCTAGGGTTATTAGCCAACTCATTAGGGTTTCTTCTTGCTTCTCGGAGTAATTTGTCCTCGTCAGGTTTACACGTGGAGGTAAATACCTCCCGCAGCTACCATAATATCAACACTATTGTATTCTTGTCACTAGTATAGTGGGGTTTGGCCTTTCGACTTTTGTTTTGGATGTTAAATTTGAAATGGAAAATTTAATATGCAATGAAGCATATTAAATCTTTTGAAGATTGGAGTGACTAGGAATTGAACCCATGGCATGTGCTATCAAGGGGCATGCTTGGCATTGAGTCATATTTTTCTCTAATGCAATATATTTGTGAATATGTGCCCATGAAAACATCGTTGTCATTTGATTTTGGAAATGGCCATAAATTTCCTAGTTGCTCATGTTATTTAAAGGCTTTTGCAATAGTTATTTTTTTATGACATGCCATTATTGGTTAAAATCATATTGGCTTCACTACTATAGTGTAAGTCTAACATTATCTAGTGTTTGACCCAACTAAGGTTGTTTGTAACCCAGGTATGGAAGAGAAGTTGGTTGGCAATGCATTGAATAAGATTATGTTAGTGTTGTTTGAGATTTCTATTGGCTTAGTTTGTTTATTTGTGCACACTTCTTTTTCTATTTCAGAGCTTAAAATGGTTTGGGTTAATTCTATTTTTAATGAAGCATATTAGATTTTTTGAAGAATAGACTGAGCAGGAATTGAACCCATGACTTGCCCCAATCAGTAGCCTGCTTTCCATTGAGCACCATTTTATTTAATACTATACATTTATAAATATGATCCAGATTATATTGAGAATGAAATGAGATACAAACAAAACTATAGCAAAAAACACAAAAATACAGTGAAATCCAACCTCTATTAATGAATAAAATAGCATAATACTGTAGAACACAAACTGGTTGGAATGGTGGTAGCTTATCTCTTAAGAGAAAGAGATGTTGACTATGCTCATTCACAAAAAGATATCATAAGAGGCCAAAAGAATGTCCTTTTAAAACAGAGAAAGAACCCTAATTGTCCAAAACCTTAACCCTAGGAGGCGAAGCACCAAAAGGTTTGCGGGCCCTGAGGTGGTTAGTTGATACACCAACTTCCCAGGGGTGAAATTTTTGCATACAATCTTCATTTGGGGTGCATAGTAGCTCATTGGAAAGATCTAGCTGAGAAGTACAATTTTTGGTACGGTTAAAGAAGGCCATGGCCACCCGCTTTAGGAAGGTTCTACTTCTAGAAGATTCCTCCTCTAGAATGTTCTTGGGTGATGGTAGCACTATATAAAGGGGTTCAAGAAATGTAATGGGACATGAAGAGAAATATTGTAATGTGAGTTGTAGCTCAATAGGAGGATGCCCCCTAAAAAAAACAAAAAATCTTCCCTTCTTTGGCCAAGGAAAGTGCTTTTATACCAATTGTAATGTACCTAAATAGATCTACAAATATAATCACCACAAATATTGAATACACAATAGATCCACAGAGAAATATAGAAGAAACCACATTTTTATTATAAGAAAACCCTTGAGGTAGGGCAACATCGTACAATGGATCATATTATGGAAGGGATCCTCTCTTGTTCACTTGCCTCTTCGAGGGGGAATCCTCCTATTGAGCTTCAGCTCCAAATACAATATTTCTCTTCATATCCCGTTACATTGTTTGAACACTTTTATAAGTGCTACCATCACCTAAGAACATTCTAGAGGAGGAATCTTCTAGAAGTAGAACCTTCTAAGAAGTCCTCTTACATTTATTATATCTAACTACCCATTTATTATATCTAACTACCATAGTGGGCCTTATTTAATAATATAGTGGACCTCCTTACATTGAATGGCCTCCACTATTATCATTATAAACCCTCTGCCCCCCCCCACTACCTCTCTAGCTACCTAACAAAATCATGGTCCACACTTATCCATGAGACCCCGATATATGGTTGTACATCGTCATAACAAGCGTTGAGGACAACGCTTTCATAAGGGGGATGGAATGTTAGATAGCTAGAGAGGTAGTGGAGGCTATTCAATGTAAGGTGGACTAGGTCCACTATATTATTAAATAAGGCCCACTATGGTAATTAGATATAATAAATGTTCCTCCAACTGGAGGCGGTTCTATTATTTGATATTGAACCCATGAAGCTTTAGCCAACTTGATGTCATAAAAGGATAGAGGAGGAGAGAGTTGAACAGAGGCTAGATAGATTCCTTTTCACATAATTTGCTATGAGAGAGGACATAAGATTAATACAATGGGTGACTATGAGAGGAGATTCTAATCATCTCCCCATATTATTGGAAATAACCTCCATGGTGAAAGATCCCCCCATCCCCTTCGAGTTCAACTCAACCTGGCTCGAGGATGATAGATTTAGGCAATTTTTCAAAGGGTGTTCAAAGGCCTTTGGACCCCTTAGATGATTCTCGAAGGGAATTGACTGTGATTTAGTTTGAATAAAACCTAAAGAAAGTCAAACAAGTGGCAATAAAATGGGCTCATAATAAGAAGAATAAGGATGAGCTAGCCCTCTCAAAAGTAGAACTAGATCTGCAGAAAAGATGTATAGTCAGAAACTGGATGGCTTCCCATATGAGGATTATAATAAATAGGTCAAGGCATTGGAGTAGAAATGGAGAAAACCCCTAGATTAAAAGGAGGAGGCATGGAGGTTGAAAAGCAAAGCACTATGGCTCTCTTTGGAGGATTAAAACATGGGATATTTTCATAAGTATGCAAAGTAGAGAAGGAATAATAATAATATTTAGAACTTGATAGGGAATGATGGCTCATAGGTGTTGAGCTTCGAGGATTTGGCCAAAGTATAGGTCTATCAATTTAGAGAAATTTACAAGGAAGAAAGCATAGCTACCATCATTGAAGTGGTAAGGATGTCCACTTTCTTTCCAATATTTGTGTCCGAAGAAGATAACATTAGACTTATGGAGGAAGTGTCATAGGATGAGCTAGAGATAGTTCTAAATTCCTTATAAAATTATAAAATCCTCGACCTTGATGGATGGCCAGTGAAATTTTTTCTTGGGTTTCAAAAAGTTATTGAAGCAGATTTGCCGAGGGTTGTTGAGGAATTTAGAATTTCAGGTAAAGTTTTGTCAACTTTTAATGCCACCTTTATTGCTTTGATCCAAAAAAAGATAATCCTAAATCCTTTGAGGAATTTAGGTTGATCTCTTTTTGTAAATTTATATACAAGATCGTTGCAAAACTCATAGCTAGAAGGTTTAAAATATTACTTTCAGGGGCTATTTCCAAAGAGCAATTTGGCTTCCTCGAAGGAAGACAAAATCATGAAACCGTAGGTGTTACCTAGGAGGGGACACACACTATCAAGACTAAAAGGATTCCAACATTGGTAGTAAAAATCGACCTCTCAAAGACCTATTACATGGTTAGTTGGTTGTACTTGAGAATGATGATGATTCATCTTGGCTTTCAACTACCCTTTGTATACTAGGTAATAAGTTGTATATCCTATTTGACTTTCTCGGTGTTGATTAATGGTTCGACTTCTTCTTTTTTTAGACCAAGTAGCAACCTCATGCAAGGTTTCCCTTTGTCCTTGTTTCTTTCACTTATAGTGGTGGAACAATTAAGTTGATCTCTTATAGATGCGAAAATAATTGGTTCATTTAAAGGAATAAAGATGGGGAGAACTATTTTTTTATCTCACCTCTTGTTTGTGGATGACATTTTTTTATTTTGTGATGGCTCTAGGAGGGATGCCTTGAACTCAAGGAGATATCAAACTTGTATTGTACAGTGTTGGGGATGAAGGTAAATATGGGAAAATCTTCCATATCTTGTATGGGAACTAGTGAGGAGGACATGGTTTTATCTACTCAGTTGTTCCATGATCAAACTATTGATTTCAACAAAGGAATCAAATATATGGGATTCTATATAAAACCCAATGATTATGGAGTAAAGGACTGGAACTGGATTATTACGAAAGTGGAGAAGAGGCTACAGGTATGGTACAATAGATGGCTTTTGCATGGTGGAATACTGACTCCGATTAAACATGTAATATAGGCAATACTTGCTTACTAGATGTCGCTTTTTCTCATTCCAAAATATGTTATTGAAAAAATCAAAAGTTGAGTTCGAAATCCATGTGGTCAAGGGATAGGTAGAAGAGGGGCATTGCACTAGCTAAATAGAAAAGGGTGGGACTTCTGAAAGATATGAGAGGTTGGAGTTTAAAATATTTATCTCTCTTCGCCAAAGCCTTATCTAGAAAGTGTGTGTGGAGGTTGTTAGCACTCTGTAAATTTTGTCCGGCTGATAGACAAACGACAGAGGTAACTGTTTCAACCTACTTTAGAGTTGGGCACTAGCCTTCTCAACTCAGAGAGGGCTCTCTCGTGTCACTTGATATTTCTTGGGTAATCAGTGGCTAGATTTAGTCTGTTTTGGGTTTTTTTATAAATTTAATAGCTAGGAAGGGGGAGAACACTCAGGGCTATGGAGTCGAAATTCTGAAAGTGAATGAAAGCAATGATTGGCCGATAAAACTCTCCAGAGGATAAAATCTAAATTAAGCAGAGTGTAAGAGGAAGAGGGAAACAAATAACTGCATCAAAACATTACTAAAATTAATTCTGAATGAGTTAAGAAGAAATATACATAGTTTAAATTGCTTAAGCCGAGAGCATCTTAAGACGAATTCTGAGCTTTTTAACTCTCCAATTTAAACAGAGGAAAATGTAAATGGAATTGAATAGTCACAAGAAATACATACAATGAAAGAAGACAAAACACATATCACCACCATTAGAATATTTTCATAGAGACTTCATAAAAAGATTATGCATATATATCCAATCAAGCTTCAGAAAGTTACAAAGTGCTCCTGCTACGAGGGCAAGCCCCTCTCCGGTCAATCCTACTGTTCATTTATCTTTGCACTAGTATGTATGGATAAATTACACCCGGGATTCAAAACAAATCGTCTTCCCCAAAATACCAAAAACAGACATTAGTTACAACGAAGGAGTAACGCACAACAACTATACTCTTATTTTCTAGGGGACGTTATAACCAAAACTGACATATTTGAGATTTTCGCTTTGAATGCCACATGTCTATATTGCTACAAAATTTTCTGAAACATGTTTAATTTAGCTTCAAATTTATTTCAGATTAGCAATTTCTTCTTTCAAAGTGCCAAGCCAAGCATGTTGGTTTTCTCCAACGCTTTCAACCACCTTAGCTTTAACCTCTGCCTTTTGTCACTTGCTCCTTTTCCTCTTGACAGCTTGCGTGTGGTGCTCGTTTGCGTATCCGTTGATGATTAAATCCTTCATGATGGGATTTAATCTAACCTCTTTATCTGCTCTTGGCTCTTCTGCAGGTTTCATGCGAAACTTTGTTGCCAGTATCCGTGTGGCAAGCTTCTCTTTCTTCTTCACTGATAAATTTGTCATATTATTTGAATATCATGGTTCACTGGAAGCCGCTTGGTCTGTCTTATCCATTCTCCCTGGTTTTCCAGAAAGAACGAGCTTATCTCCCTTAACTGTACAGATATTAGAAAGCTGATTTGGTTTGTGATTACCCCATTAAGGAATGAAACGTTAATCGCCCAAAACATAGTAATATCATCCACGTTTAGAAAGATAGTCATCATTGAGTGCCAATCATAGGTTACTGAGAAAATTACTTGCAAGGACAACATATTATCACACTCGGCTATCGGTTTCAAATGATGATCCTTCAAATCAGTTTTCTAGTGGCTCTTACCCGACGTTGCACGAATGGAAAGTACCCAAACAACTGCCCTGAGGTGATTTGATGGGCCGTCAACTTTCCCTTTCCACATGCAATCTTTGGATGTGATATATATCTAATAATTTTCTGACACATGAAATCAGGGTGGGTTTTAGTGGTTTTAGGCTTACCCGCTCTCCCCCCCGATATGTATTTGGTGGCACCACGTACCCTTGGAACGAAACCGCGATATTCTTATTGGCCCACCTCCAAGAGATTAACTAGTGCGCTATTTATCCGCTCGATATGTCCTTTGACTGTCGATTTGGTAGCGCTCACGATCACGACCCGTCAGGTCCCATCTACTTCACCCTTCCACTATATTTAGCCATGTCTTCTAGATGTGGCCTCGTCCGCCAGTCTATCACTCCTCCGTGTTGACTTAGCCTCCCGCTAAGTCCCGAGGCTGGGACTCCATATCAATTTTTTTTACAGTGATAACATGGGCTCCAACTGGGGATGTTATACTCCTTGCGAGGTAGCAAATAACGGTTGACCTTGTGCCTCATAACATGTGTGTGTCATGCTCTGATTGAATGTTGGATATAGTGTTAAAATCTAACTGAATACTTTATTTGGGATCTAAACTTGAAAATACTTGATCATCAAGCTTATTCACACCTACCTACCCTAACAGTTGAAATGAGCTTCCAATCAGATGAAATCATAATTCCAATGTAACCATGCAAGCATCTTATCTAATGTTAGGTTCCTCTGCACATACTTGTTCCAAAATCTGCTCACCAACAACTCCTTTGGGAAGTTATGTATGAATTTGATTTCTAGGATTTCAACAATATTGTGACTATTTATCGTATAAAGCAAAATTGCAAATGGGTCTTTCAACACATGCATAAGGCCCACACTATATCTCACTTCTTTCACTGCATTCTTATTTTCATGTGATTCACCATGTTGATTTCCATCAAGAGGCCGAAAAATCCACTTAGACTGTTAAGAGTGACATCCTCCTAAATCAGAAGTCAGTACTAGCTGAAAAGAAACCACTGGTGTAAAACAACCCGTATCAAAATTTGACATTGATTTCCCATTATCTTCATCTCTGAGTTTATAATCCATCCTAAGCCTTAAATCCTGATTGTTAGAATTCTCCATATAACATGCCACAGGGTCATAAAAATCATGAAAAAATATTTCTTCTTGATGAACAAAAACAAAAAGACCGACCTCTTTCATAAGTGTTTGTTGTTCTTGCTCTATTTCTTCTGTTCTGAGAACATTTTCAAATGAAATGGAAGCAATGAGTTGGTCCACTTTTCCATGCATATCAACAAAAACATTGGTACATATTTAAACATCTTCGGATACGACAGCCATATTATATGTATCAAGACCATCCTCTTGTTCCTCTAACAATTATGGTTCGACTTTATTAACCTTCTGGAAGTTTTTTTTAGGACTGTTACTTTGGCTTACTAATGAATGAGGGGGAGTGAGTTCTTGTTCATAATATTCTTGTAAACGTGGACAACTAACAACATGAATTGTTCTACATTCTAGAATCCCCATGGATGTATTTTCAAAGCCATGATTTTTAAATGAATCAAATAAAACAATTGCTTCTTCATCATCTTTCCGTGTTTTTTATTGAAAAGTGACCTACACTGTTTTATTGCTTTCTTGAAACTCTATGTCAGTTTTTCATTCACTGTTTGAAATCTCTATAAATGTAGTTTCAAAATCCTCATTCATGTCTAAGTCACTTATAAATTTGACAATCACCTCATTCATAGGGGAAGAAAGACAACTTTGAAACACTTTGTCTTGTTGGAAATCTTGTTGCAAATCTTTATTAAGTTCAGGAGAAGGAAAATGACCTTTAATAACAATTTCTTGATCAACTTCATCTTCATTTTCAAGCTGGTAGTTGAGAACGGGTTGCAAATCTGAACCGAAATAACCTTCCATGTAATCAACAACATGATCATTTAAGGCATATGAAGGTTGTTGATCTTCCTCACTGATAACGATTTTCCAATGTGAAGCAGTGTCATTGTAGTCAAACTTTGTTTACTTCCTCTGTTATTTCATGATTTAGTTTCAACCATTCAAAGGATGAAAATCATAATGGAAGATGTTTTTCGTTTGTAGGTCCACTGTATTTTGGATGTTCAACATCATATCTGGAAGATTTCTGCTCTGGAACATTGTTGACATCTTGCTTTAGCAATTTGAAAGAATAAAAACACAATAGCAAGGTTCTTTCACCTGATTCCAAATCTTCTTCATTTTCTCCACTTCTGTCACATACACAATTTTCCATTTCTCTAGGCTGTTGAACACAATTCTTTTCAGATTCCTCTCTGACCAATGGATGCAATTCCTTGTCAAATTATCTCAATGGACTAGTGTGATTTGGCATCAGCATATTTTCCTTTGTTTCAATGATGATCTTAGCATTTTCTTTCAACAATTTAAATGAAGAAAAGCATAAAGGTAAAGAGTTTCCTTCAGGTGTTTCAGTACCTTCTTCTCTGTTATTGTGATATGTAAGTTGATTGATCTCATTATATTGCTGAAAAATAACATTTTCTAATAGTGGAAATGTAGTTGGTTTTTCAGGGAGGTCATTATCGTAATCATCATCATATTCATCGTATATAGGCAACTCAACAACATTTGCAATATTGTCTAACAAGAAAAAGCTTGGGACGTTAACTGGCTCTTCAACAGATTGATCTGCACACTCATATTTTTTACTGTCTACGGATGAAAACATGAAACAATCAGCTCCATGCTTTTCATGGGGAGGATTAAAGGCTACATAAGCACCTTCTCTTTCAACGAGTGGGATATATTCCTTTGTAAAATCATTTTCGTTCAGAACTTCAAGAGGACCTATGATATCATCAGTTTTATGCTCAAGATTCCAGTCAAATGTTCTCTGTTCATATTCATTCTCATGTCCTGGAACACCCAATTCTTCATTTCAGATCTGTTCACATGCGAGGATATTGTGTTGAATCTCCTGAGCATCATTGAACATTTGTTGTAAATTCTTAGGTCTTCTTTCCATCAGGAGGAAGGAAAACTCTGGGTGAAGGGTAGTGGTATACTGAAGCATGGCAACAACTTCAGTGGGTTGAATTTATTTAGGTAAATCATAATAAAAACTGTAGAACCTTCGAATGAAAGTGGAAATAGTCTTAATGTTTTGCTCTTTCAATGCATAAAATTGTGTAAGATGTAGGTCTAGAGATGTCTTCTTACCCCAAAACTTCGAAAAAACATTCTTCAATTCTTCCCATGAGCTAATGGTCTCTGTCTTCAAATGTTTAAACCATTTTTTGGTATCTCCTTTCAAGGATTGAGAGAAAGCCCTCATACAAACATCGTCATGGTCAATCTCAAAGAAGTCTATAAAATTCTCAAACCCTTGGATGTTTTTTTCAGCTGTGATGGCACCAAGTTCTCCATCAAACATAGGTAGGTATTCATAGTGTTTTGGAAGAAAATCATGAAGGATGTGGGGTAATTTTAAGGGTCTATATTTGTGTTGGGTCTTGGAGGGTGTTGGATCAAGTACATGAGATGAACCATCAGCCTTGGTTTCATGAGGGTTATCAACTTGGTTGTGGTTATCATATGGCTCAGATGAGAGATTTTGATCAAAATCAATAATAAACTGAGGAGATATTTGTATAATCTTAAGAGGAGAATATACAATTTTAGGATTATCATGATCATCATTTGCATGCAGTAGATGAATAAAAACTTGTTTAGCATGTTCAAGAAAGGACCAGAGGTAGTTTACAACAAACAATATAATGTCTCGGAAGAAACCCAATATAAAGTACTGGTTTTCTTCCATGATGCCTTTTCATACCTTTGTCAAAGGACCTTATCTTCAGCCAGTGGAGTCGCCAATGACGTTTCAGAAGTTGGATTTTGCATCGAGTGTGGAGTCGCTGGTGAAAATTTAAATTTTTGGATTCTTCCCCCAGTGGAATCACCTTCAAACTGATTTTTGATTTGTGGAGTCGCCAGAGTAGGAATGCAGTCGATATGTGCCTAAGTGTATGTTGCTCTTCAGACCTTAGAGCTCAACCATGTTATTCTTTCCCACAAAAATTTTTCAATTTCGTGGTTGCTTCTCGGTGGTAAATTCTTGAGGCTGTAAAACATTATGAGCTCTCTATGTTTTCTAAGGTCAAGTAGACTTTCATTACCTCTCTGCATTTAAATTCTAAAGAGCTCGAATTGGAGTCTGATTTGATTCTACTTTCCTCGGGCACCTTCTGGGGTCTTTCAAGATTTTGGTTTACCAGTTTAGTGATTGTGGTAATTATAAAGGACATGGGCTCTCTAATTTCAAGATCATCTCTTGGGTCAAATATTTGTGTTTCCTCTCTGTGATGAATTTGTTTGAACATAAAGAAGAGTGTGGTTACCTACAACCGAGAGCTTTCCTTTTAGTTGATTATGGTATTTCTTACTGTGTCGAATCCAAGCATTATCATGATTCCAATTGAGTTGTAAAGGCACTTGTGTATGATCGATTCATCAAATATAATCTAGTCCTGTCAAGTTTTAAAGAGACATCGATGTGTCAATATGGTTCTATCTTTTATGGATCATTTCTTTTAAAAGGAAGTCTATATATGTTAATGAACATGGATATCAAGCTCAGGGCTACATGTTGTGGGTTGACTGTTGTTGTCGAATCAAGATTGTTTCGATTATATGATTGAAGACGTGTGTATGATTGATTCATCGAACATGCTCTTAAGTCTGTCTAGTTTTAAAAGGGACCTGTGAGTGATTAAATCGGGCATGATTATTGTTGATGATAGTCGAATGTTGATTGTTAGCGCTGGGTGATCTGCATTTTATGAGCAGAACGAAATGAATACAGATTATTAACAGGTGCTTAACACAAAATAACAAAGATACAATAAAATTGGTTTTCTATTCAATAATGAAATAAGCCGAAACTATAAAATGCAGCGGAAACAAGCTTCCTGGAATGGTGGCGACTTATCTCTGAGAAGAGATGTGATGGCTACGTTCATTCACAAGAAGATGATTACAATGAGGCTCTGAAGGCATTTTTTACAATAAGCAGTAATGCCAAAAACCCTAGACATCCAAAAACCTAACCCTAGGAGATGAAGAGCCAAAAGTCATGTGGGCCCCGTTTGAGTAAGTTAGTACATCAACTTCTCGGGGTTGTAACTTTTGCATACGATCTCTGTTTTAGGCATATGATAACCCGTTGGAAAGGTATCATCGAGGAGATTAATTTTAGGCACAATAACGAGAGACCCTACATATTGAAAATCCGTTTTCCCAAAAAAACATCATTTAGGGCCTCAAAACGGCTCCGGAAGTGAAAACTGCTAAAAATAGAAAATTTCCAAAATTGCCAGAAAATTGTTTTGAGCCAGTTGGAAAAGGTGGGTGGCCATCGATATCCACCTGGATCACTGGATCTATTGTTATTTTATTACCAAGGATGAATATTGGATATAGATAACAGGAATCACTATGCATATTTTGTTTAATTTAAAAAAAAAGATCAACATTAGAGCATGTCGGATTGTGGATCGAATGGTTATGTTGTTACTGTGGAATTGGAAATGATTTGCACAGTCATTATGTAGGATGCACAGATTGATATAAATTGAAGATTTCTAGGAAATTAAATTGTTTATTAAAGACAACAAGCAATCTGTATGCAATTGAGGAACAATTAAATGTTTTTGGTCTTGGAAGTGGATGCTTTTTGGATTGAATTTGAAACAGAGTTAAGATTGATGGTTGATTTAATTTATTTTATGAACAATATTCGTATAATTCCCTCTCATTTTCTCACTTTTTTGCTCATTATAAATGCCCTCACGATCCCAAATTCATTTTTCACACCCTGTTCACTAAAATAAAATTAAAACTCTGTATGACAGTGATAAAAAATGACATAGAGATAGATGACAACTGTTATATTTTGATATTGTTTTCACAATCAGTTATTTAATGAATTGTCAAGCAGTAATTGTGTTCTTACTCCTTGTCATGATATCACTTTTTTCGCTTATTACAATCCCCCTAGATATCCCATGAACCCTATTTCACCCCTTGCTCATTTGACAATTATTAAATAAATTTTATGGATTGGATTGCATGGGTCTTATGTTAATTTCTGAGCCAAACTTTGTTTCATATTAAGAGAATGTCATGTATGGTTTGTTAAGATCTAGTTGCTAATAATTTATGCATACGAGATGAGCTTCTTCAGCAGAGGAATTCATGGCCGAAACAATAGGGGCATAGGAAACTGGAACAGAGGGACTAGAAGACCCAGATTCTCAATACATTTTGATGTCGATCCTCAAGATTTAAACCAGCTCTTTCAAGCTGGATTTTTCAATTGGATTGGGCAAGGGATAGTCCATCCTAGACAAGAGAGACCTCCTTTCCAGCCCCAACATGTTCCTGGTATCCATGTGCCTCCCCATGTATCTTTGCAACCTGAAGTTTTTGAGAATGATGGATGGCAGGAGATTGTTCACCCAACAGTCTCCCACCATCGTGGCTGGCCAAACTTGTCATTACCTCCTTGTCCTCCACCTGTAAACCCAAATGTTTAGATTGCCCCTACACACTCACCTGTACAATCCTCCCATGCAAGCAAAAGACTCAAAATCGAGGCCCACCATGTGCATGACAAAGGCAAAGTTGTTGTTGCTCCCTCCTCCCCTTCAAGTGACCTAGCCAACTCAATGTCCTCCCATATGCACTTGGGGGATGATTGCTCCCATGTCATTAGTGAGATCAAGCCACAAGGTTCCACCCAACCTAAGGCTAATTCAGGGAAGTCCAAAGAGGACAACAACAACAAAGGAAGAATTGTCTCTCAAAGTGGAAAATATGGATTTTGATTATGTGTTAATAATTGATTTGTTGAGGACAATGGGCTGCAAAAAGTTTTGGACAACAAACTAATTTGGGGATATTGTGGATATTTACATGTTTTGGATGTAATTTGAAATATTTCTGATATTTAAATTTCAAATTGTGGAAATAATTATGGGAGCCACAAGGAGGCATATGTTTTATTGGTTGTCTAATTATGTTTATTTTTGTTAAGAAATAAAAGGGAGTCACAAGGGGTCCCACCTACTTAGTTATTATTTAATAAAAGACCCTTAATTATTATTATTATTATTACTTCCCCTAAACTAAATATTAGTTTAGTTTTAGTTAACTTAACTAAATGAGGTAGTTGAACTACTTCAACTAATTTGGAATGCATAAAAGCCAAATGAGAAGGAAGAACAAGGGGAGAATAGAAGGTGAAAACATATTAATGTTTGCTCTTGAGTTTTATTGAGATAGTTCAATTTTCATTCATTCTTCAATTCATTAAAAGCCTAATTCTGCTTTATGACAACAGGTTCCTATTGTAGACAGCAAGGTTCAAGGCTGGATCGTATCATTCAGATGCTTGTTTCAAAGGTGTTGATCTATCTTTGATAGTTTGTTTAGACTTGTATGTTTATGAATTGGGTTTCATGACTGATAAATGATATTGTGCAGAGTCAAGTGGGAAGCAGTTTGTGGCAAGCTGATCTAGATTTTCAAGTTTAGATTTTACTTCTTGTCAGTGTCCTTTTGGATGGTTTTCATCGGGGATTTCTAAGTTTGACCTTGGTCCATGCCCCAACAGGGATTTTTGTAAAGAGAAAGATACTTTTGATTTCTTGGAATGAAATAAAGCGATTGTTATTCTGTCTCATTTGGGTTAATCTCTGACTTGGTATTTTTGCTTTCGATCTCCACATATACTTTCTGCAATCTGCATATATTCATAAAATTATAAAAAAATGTTATATTTTGCAACAATTTTTTATTTTAAAAAGTTAGCCTAAGCCCTTGTAATTAATACTTGTGGACTGGGAAATACATTTTGAGGCTATAAACATAGGGTAATATTCTCGGCTATCTTGCCTTAGCCAAGCAAGATTCGAAAATGATTGAGTAAGATAAATTCATATATTTTCCTCAACATTTATTTGGCGACCATACTGGGGAGATATTCCATATCTTTCTGGTTGATTCTATGCTTGATTATCATTGAATATATTTATATTTCTGTTTTTGATTCTTTGACTATTTATTTTCTTCATTACTGTCCCTATTGCAAGGCAACCCAATATTGAGCCTAGTCTTAAAGACCAGACCAACATTGCTTTAACCTTGTTTAATACCATCTTAGAGACCGTTAATACCCGAGTTGAGATTGAACGCTCATGGGAAGTGATTGAACAAGACATAAGTGTCTGAGAATGTTGGGAAGTTAGGCAAAGAGAGCCTAGGAATCAACCATAGCTTTTATTTTTCCTAAAGTTTGATCTTCTTTTCATGTCCTTAAAGCCTTACATCTCTAGGAGAAGAAGAGGTTTATCACCTGAGATCAACCCTATTGTTGAAATAGGAAGAAGAAACATTGTTTTGTCAGTCCAACAAAGTACTCTAAGGAGAAATTTGTCTGATTTATCCAGTTCGTCTTTCTCTCCCTTACCTATCGTTCACAAGATGGCATCTAGTGGTGGCTCTGGTGGAATTGGAGGTGCTTCTTCAGCTCAACCTTCAACATTGTCGATGATTGGTAGATTGTATAGTCATCAAGTCCCTATCCAATCTACTACAAACCCGACCAAAGTCATAAAAAAGTATAAGCTTTTTCAGTTTGAAGAAGATGCTACAACTACTCTGTGGCATGTTTCCTCCCCTCTTAACCTAGCACCTGCTACTCGTCCACTTCCTAAATTCAAAGAGAATCTCCCTAGGTTTTCAGGGAATAACACGATCACTACAAATGAACACTTGGTGGCATTTTCTAATGCCTGTCATAACATAGGAGCCAATGACAATGACACTTCTATGTGCTTATTTGTTAATTCCCTTGAAGGGAAGATTGCGACCGATTTCTTTGACCTTCCTCCTAAGATTCATTCTACTTGGGAGGAGTTAGTCTATTGGTTCAAGTATACCTATGGGAAATCCAAAAGCCCAATCGAGCAGTTACAAGAGTACAATAACATTGCTTATAAAGACGGTGAAACTATCAAGTATTTCAAGTTGCATTTCACCAAATTATTTAACCAAATTCTCGAACTTATTCGCCCTTAGAATCAAGCCGCTTTCATGCATTATTATAATGCTCTACCTTCCCCCTACCATCATAAGCTTGAGGGAAAAACCATTGATAACCATTGATAACCTTGTTTAGAGTATAAAGAACAACTTCAAAGAAAAACTCTTCCTAAGGGAGACTCAGTTAAACAGACGAACATGTTCTCCCTCTTAAAACTTGTACAAGACATGAATAATCGAATGATAGCGTATGAGTGGAAAGGAAATATCCCCTCACTTACCCATGGGGCCTCATCTTCTTCTTCACCACCCTTTAGGAATCCAAACGAAAACAATTTTCAACCTAAAGCCATCAGGCCTTGTAGTTGGTGTATGATCCAAGTGGATATCAGTGGACACCCACCTCTTCAAACTGGCTCAAAACAATTTTCTGGCAATTTTGGCAATTTACTATTTTTACCAGTTTTAACTTTCGAGGCCATTTTGAGGGCCTCAATGAAGTTTTTTCGGTATCAAGCTTCTCAATGATAGACAAAGTCATGATTGATCCCCAAAAATGAATCTCCTCGACAATACCTTTCCAATAGGCTATCATACGCCTAAAACGGAGATCGTATGCAAAAGTTACGACCCCGGGAAGTTGATGTACTAACTTACCCAAATGGGGCCCACATGACTTTTGGCGCTTCATCTCCTAGGGTTAGGTTTTTGGATGTCTATGGTTTTGGGCATTCTTGTTTATTGTAAAAAGGCCTTTAGAGCCTCATTGTAATCATCTTCTTGCGAATGAGTGCAATCGTCACATCTCTTCTCAGAGATAAGCCACCACCATTCCAACAAGCTTGTTTCCGCTAGTTTTACAGTTTCAACTTATTTCCTTATTGAATAGAAAACCAGTTTTACTGTATCTCTATTATTTTGTGTTAAGAACCTGTTAATAATTTGTATTCATTTCGTTCTGCTCATAAAATCTGGATCAGTGTAACTTTTGCGAGGAACACCATGAGGAAAGTACGTGTGAGGTAAAGAAGAGTGCCAGAGATAAAATATTTAGTAAAAGGCCTGAAACTAGTATTGTTGTTCTAGATTTTGCAGAGCCAGAGGATGTTATGATCATAAATACTAGGAATAAATCCTATGCTTCGAAAGGTAAATATGATCCTCCTCGCACTTCTTCTAGCCCAAGATCATCTTCACCAGTTGCTACTATTCAAGTTTCTAAAGCTCCTGACAGTCAAGGAACTACCTCCCCTCTTCCCTCTTCCAAATACAACATTCTCAATAAATTGGCCAATATTAAAGCTGATGCTACCCTCCTGGACATGGTTGTTGTCCCTGAGCAACAAAAGCATCTGAAAAATTTCATGGAAGGAAAAGATTCCATTGTTTCCAACCTCTTTGAAGAGGTAAATGAAAAGGATTCAACTATAAATAAAGTAGGTGTACATAACTTTAGACACCCTGTAAAAAACCCCTCGTTTTTTAATTTCTGTAAATATTATGGACAAAATAGCCCATTGTTGTCTCATTGATGGCAGTTCAGGCCCAAGTGTAATGTTGAAGATTATTATGGAAGAGCTAGGCTTGTCTTGTATAAATGAAAACACCAGAAGCATGCTCTCTTATAATAGTTTACAACAAACGACCATAGGTGAAATTAAGGGTGTGACCTTGGTTTTGTGTGCGCATCCTGAAATAAGGACAACCCTTAATATTCAGGTAATCGATATGCCAGTGAGTAATTACTCGATCATCTTATGAAGAGATTGGAAAGCTTTAACGGGTGGATACCTCTCGCTCGACGGGACACACTTATCCGTTCCTCGGAATGGTAAAAACATCACAGTCCTAAGGGAAGGAATAATTTCACCTTATATAGAAATCATCCCACATCCTAATGTAAATTATATCGAGGAGGTCCTAGGAGTGTATTCCATCTTTGCAGATGAGGACAACACTACCTTGGAACAAATCGACATAGAGGATGGGATGTAGCATATGCACTTTGATGGTTCATGCTCCAATGAAGGAAACATAGATAGTGTTATATTGTACTCTCCTATGGGTAAAATTGAAAACTTTTCCTATAGGTTAGAGTTTTCTTGCACTAACAATGTCACTGAATTTGAAGTGTTACCGCTAGGCATTGAAAATGCCTATGATTTAGGCCATGGTCACTTTACAGTTTTTGGGGATTCCGAACTTGTTGTAAACCTTGTGCGTAAGATATATTCTCCTAGCAACAAGTTAATGAAACGTTACACCCAAACTGTTTGGGCACTTATCTCGAAATTGCTATCTTTCAACATCACTCATGTTCAAAGGGAATTGAACTCAATGGCTGATGGGTTAGCTGTTTTTGCAGCCTCTCCTACTCGGAAACTTCTGCCACAAAGACTTGATTGCACCTTTCAATATTTGTATCGTCCACACATCCCTGACAATGTAGAGTCATGGCAGGTCTTCCCTAGTGATGAGAGCATCTGTACTTTCATTCAAAATGAACCTTATAAGCCTAAGGAAATTATATCAATGGAAGATAACAAAATTCCGAAGGACTTGAATCCTCCAGAAAGTTCATTTTCATCAAGTGATGTAGGCAACAAAGAAAACAATAAAGAAGAGGAGTCGAAAAGAAAAGTGGGTGAAACCATTTCCTTGAACATTGGAACACCCGATTGTCCAAAGAATGTTACAATAGGTGCCCAATGTTCCGATGAAGAAAAATTGAAGTTCACTAAGTTGCTTGGTGAATTTCAAGATATTTTTGCTTGGTCTTATTAGGATCTTCATGGTTTTGATCCTGCTATTATACAACATGTCATTCCTATCAAGGAGGGCATAAAACCAGCTAAGCAAAAACAAAAACCCATTAACCTTGCACTGGAAGAAACTATTCGAATGGAGTTGGAAAAACTCTTGAAGGCTGGGATAATTTTCCTTGTTAAGTATTCTGAGTGGGTTTCTAATTTGGTTCCCATTCAGAAAGCAACTAGTCAGATTAGATTATGCGTTGATTTTTGCGCATTGAATAGAGCCAGTATTAAATACTATTTTCCTCTCCCTAATATGGAAATGATTTTGCAGCAAGTTGCAAGGTCACATATGATGTCCTTACTTGATGGTTTTTGTGGTTGCAATCAGATCAAGGTAAAAAGGGCATATAAATATAAAATCACTTTCATTACATGTTGGGGCACTTTTTCTTATGAATGTATGCCTTTTGGCTTATCTAATGCATGTGCCACTTTCCAAAGAGCTATGCAAATAGATTTTGACGATTTGATCGACAAAATTATTTAGATTTATCTTGATGACTTAACTGTGTATTCCAAAAACCAATTAGATCATTTCGTTCATCTTAGAAAGATTCTCACGCGATGCATCAAATTCGACATTTCTTTAAATCCTTCTAAGTCTATT
The DNA here is from genome assembly GCA_009831015.1 of Picea engelmannii. Classification (NCBI taxonomy): domain Eukaryota; kingdom Viridiplantae; phylum Streptophyta; class Pinopsida; order Pinales; family Pinaceae; genus Picea; species Picea engelmannii. The sequence goes on along the minus strand of ML780022.1, from coordinate 696,013 downwards.
TTCGACGTTACCAAGGGCAAGCTCCTTTGGCACATTGTCTCTGATTCAGGAATAAGAATAGATTCTGAAAGGATTGTTGTTATCCTAAATCTTCCTACTCCTACTTCCAAGAAGGAGGTTCAAGCCTTTATGGGTGTTATTAAATTCGTCCGTAGGTTTGTTCCTGATTTTGTCGTAATGGTCAAGCCAATTCATAATCTTCTTAAGCAAGATCGCTCCTTTTCTTTGACAGATGATGTCGAAAATTATTTCGTAGGTATCAAGAAGGAAATTAGTTCTGCACCGGTTTTGGTGAAGCCGAATTTTGAGAAATAATTTATGATATATACTAATGCCACAAAGGAAGCAGTTTCTGTTATCCTCGTGCAATGTGATGACCGAGTTGATGAAAAACCAGTGGCTTACATGAGTAAAATCTTGTCAGATGATGAGTTTAAATATTCTTTTATTGAAAAGCATGCTTTCACTCTTGTTAAATTTGTTGAAACATTTCGCCACTTCATCTTAGGTAAGCATACGCTGGTAAAAGTCCCTTTACCTACTGTTAAGATTTTACTCTCACAAACTTATCTTTCAGGAAAGCTTGCACACTAGCTTACCAAGATTCAGGAGCATGATATAACCGTCATGACTTCTAAAACAATCAAGGGACGGGACTTATCCCTTCACTTAGCTCAGCATGCTGAAATAAGTGAAGAAATTGATGAACAAGATAGCTCTCTATCAACACTGTTTTACATTGACAAACAAATCCTTCCGGTGGTTGAACATCCTTGGTATAAAGATCTGGTTTATTACTTGCAAAATCAAAGATGTCCAGATAACTTAGATACTCATCAAAGAAGAAGGCTATGTCTCAAATCTTCTAGATACGTCATTATAGGAGACTTCTAGTTTAGAAGATCTATCGATGGTATGTTACTTCATTGTGTGAACAATGAGGAAGTACATAAATTGTTACAAAAGACTCATGGATCTTCAAATTCTATTATTCATGTAGGAGGTCACTTTTATGCTAAAACCATTGCTTTTAAGATTACCAGGAAAGGGTACTATTGGCCTTCAATCTTTCGTGATTCTTATAAATTTTCAAGATCTTGGGACAAGTGCTAGAAGTTTGTTGGGAAAGAATGTCTTTCTACTATGCCTTTACAACCTATCCTCCTCAACTTTCCTTTTTCAAAATGGGGTCTGGACTTTATTGGTCCTATTAATCCTCCATCTTCAGTAGGGCAAGTTTTTATCTTGACAACCACAGACTATTTTACGAAATGGACTGAAGTTGTCCCGCTTAAGCATTCACAGGATGAGCAGGTGATTTCTTTGCTTGAGACTAATATTTTTTCCATATTTGGTCTTCCTCTGGAAATTATTACAGACAATGGTCTCATCTTTATTTCTTCTACGTTGACCCAGTTTTAGCTAAACTGGGGGTTAAACATTTTACATCATCATCTTATTATCCCCAAGGTAATGGGAAAGTCGAGTCTACCAATAAGAATCTGATTAGAATTATCAAGAGGCTCATTGAAGATAAGCCTTGTCAATGGAACACTACCACCAAGGTGAGCACTAGTTGCACTCATTTCCAACTTGTTTATGTTCAAGAAGTCATTTTGCCTACTAAGTTGAAACTTTCCTCTCTAAGTTTAATGCTACAGGTTGAAGAATTAAATTCTTCCAATGTCTATCAAAGAATGAATGCACTTTTTTCTTTAGAGGAGCAAAGGACGTTTTCCTTGGATAATATAAAGAGAAGACAACAAACTGTTAAAATATATTTCAACAAAAGTGTCAAGGCTGTCAAATTTAAGGTTAATGAGAAGGTATTGTTGTGGGATTCAGCTCATGGTGATAGAGGAAGGCATTCAAAGTTCCAAAAATTATGGTTGGGTCCTTTTAAGATGGCTTTTGTCATGGGCGCAAATTCCTATATCCTAAAGGACTTGCAAGAGCGATTGTTTTCCTATAGCACCAACAATTCACACCTGAAACACTACGTGGAACCAACTTGAAATTTTAAATGTTGTATGGAATTTTTTTTGTATTATAGTTTGTTTTATTTGCTTTGATTTTACATTTATGTTATTTCATTTCTGCTGTGTCATTTCTTGCTATTTTGTTTCTTTTATTTGACTTCATTTCTTGTCAAAATAAAACATTGGATCAGTTTTGCCACAATGACGCTATTCTGCAAAGTATTGTTAATCAATAACAATCAGGTTACACAATTGTCATGATGTTCCCCTTGAAAGCATCATTGAAATTTTTATATGCTTCAACTGTTGTTATATAAGATAGTTGGTTTTATCCCTCTTATGCTTTTTTTTTCTTCCATCCACTCCAAGAAGACAAAAGAGCATACCGAAAGATTTTTCTCCTCGAAGTCAAGAATGCTTTTACTATGATTAATCAGATGATTAGGCTTACAGGGATAAACCCTCTCATACTTAACACTTTCCATGAGTTATTCCCAAAATCCTAGTCATTTTTCCCTTAAAACCGCTCACTTCCCCATGTTGCATAATCATTTTGATGTATATCTTCTTGATCTGATGTTTATATAGTCTATGAAACCAGACAATCCGAGTTCTTAATCTATTGGAAATAGATTTCCCTATGGGGTCACCAGTTTGTTGATGATTAAAATCACAACGATGAATTATGCCCGCAAAGGATTGCTAAGCGCTATTATTTATTTATGATAATAATATTTAACTAGTAGGTGGGACCCCCTTGTTGACTAGAGGTGCAAAGATAGACATGTTACGCTTATATGTTGTTGTTGTTATGATGTTGTCTACACAGTCCTATATAGTTGATGATGCAGTCTTGGTTTCATTTGATATGACGACATGGATGGTTGATGCATTGTTACTAAATGTTGTTGATATTCACTTGCAATACGAGGCAGTGCTATGGGTATGAGAATTATGTTATGTTACAGGTGTTATGTTATGTTATAACATTGATTTTTTATACATGATTTTATGCAAAGAGATAATATGATTATATGGGAGCTTGATCAAAACAAAAGGAAAAACTATGTATAAGTTCTAGAGCTATGGCAAAAAGATTACCTATAAACCTTGTGACAAATGTGAAATGGTGGACCTAAATGATATATTATGCGCTTTGTTAAAGAGTGATATGGAGGCACATATGGTAACGCTAACATATGATTATTGTCGAAGTTATTGTTGGCATGTTTTTAGACAGAAGCAAAGTATGCGTGTTTTTCATTGATGGCAAAGATCATGACCAACAACGCAGGGATAATGGCATGGCAATGACAAGTTCAACAGTGAAGAGCAACAGTGATTGTTGGATCCCATTCAGATTTTCCGATGATCATCAGATCTAAATTCAGATAGGAGGAGCGTGCAGTAGAAGAGAACTGATCTCATGCATCAAATCTGAGCCCGAAGTCCAACCATCATTGGATCCAGGAGAACCTGCACGCTCTTTAAAATGCTAGGAGAAGCAGGCTTACAAAATCCCGAAAGTAGGAGGACCGTTCATCTTCGGGAGGGACACGTGGTTCCAGATCAACATTTCGCTGACTGAGAGGTCAAAGGAAGGAGTGCTCTAACCTCTTGAACTCGCGATATGAGAAATCGCGAAATAATCTTAGTCGTTGGATCGAGGATTGATCGGGGATGGACGCATGGCGAAAAATTAGAGCATGTCAAAGACTCCATTTTAGAGTTCCGCAGACCGGGAAATCAAAGATCAAAGGAACTTTAACCTTTGAAGTAGCGAACCTCGAAATCTCGAAACAGACACATCAACAAACTACATCAGCTAAGGACACGTGGCACAATCAGACAATGACAAGTGTCAATCTGGTTTAACATTTCAGGCACATGTAACTCACGAATTAGAGAGTCACGTGGCAACTATTCGACACGTGTCAATCCACGTGTGACGTTAGCAGGTTTATGTCACATCGAAACTTTCTATTTCAGGGTTTTACATAGCAAGCAAAAATTCCACCATCACGAAGTCTCGAACTCCGAAATGCCGAAAGGGACTATTGTGAGTCTCGAAAACCCGAAAGGCAAAACTCCAAAATCCCGTCAACCGTCCATCTCAGTGGGTTATGTGAACCGTTTGATCATTTCGGAGATTTTGTGATCATGAATTTTATAATGTTCGAGTCACGATGACTCGAAGAGAAAAACGTCGAAATCCCGTCAGTCGTTTGATTAAGAAAAGAAGGGATCAAATTATGAAGTTTTGTGGACCATTTATCTGGCTCCATTTCGGGGATTGTGACTTGGAGTGTCGAGACACTTCTTCACAGAAATGTCGAAATGTGAAAACACCTTTTGGTGTAGGCTGTGGTCATTGTCAATGGTCTTGTGAGAGGGAGGAGCTAGCACCAAGCTAAGCTCATTTTCAGTGATCGTAACATGAAGAGTTGAGACTCTTCACCACAGGATTGCCGAAATATGAAATGCGAAAGACATTTTGATTACGCTCGTGGTTACAACCAGTGGGCATATGGAATAAGCGCGAGACCTAGTACTTGTAATCCAACGGTGCAGGTGAATTTCACTATGATCGGAGGGCTACTGTTTCTCCTCACAGTTAATTGATCAGTTACGATTCAGTTAGCAAAACTGATTCATGATTCTTGATCGATTGGCGATTCAGTTGCTGAGGCGTGTGTGAATAAAAGGAGATATGAGACGATTGTGCAATGTTGGCTGTTCTAACCAGAAAAATTTGATGAACTGTAAGAAGAGTAAAATTACAGGATGCAAAGCTTGAGATAAAACTCAGAGATGAGTAACAGTTGCTGAACAGACAGAAGCAAGAGCAGAATAGAAGAATAGCATGAAGCAGAGCAGAATTGCAGAACAGTTTTTTTTTTTGAAGCAGAGAAGAATTGCAGAACATAAAAAGAAGGGGTAAGAATTGAGACACATGTATTATTTGTTTTTCAATCATTTACTCATAATCAAGGTGGTTCGGAGGTGCTAGGGAGGACTGTTTTCCTCATAGGTTCAAGTGGGTGCTTGAACACAGGGAGTTGTAGCTTCCATCTGGTTGCAGCCAGAGAAACCAGGGTGGCAGGGTGGTGCAAGGGAGAACAAGTGTTCTCTGTTATACAGGTTGGAGCCTGTGTAACTAGAAGTTGGTGCTTCCATCCAGTTGGTGCTGGAACATTAAGGGAGTTGGTGCTTCCTTCTAGTGGGTGCTAGAGAAACCAGAGAGTTGGTGCTCTCAAACAAGTTGGAGCTTGTAAAACAGAGGTAGTAGCCTCACATTGAGTTGGTGCTCAATTATTGATGATGTACAGAACTTAAAAGACTGCCTATCATTTTCAAAGAAGAAGAGGTTTTCTCCCTTTATGGGTTTCCTCGTGAAAATATGTCTTTGTGTATATCTTATGTGTGAGTGATGCTCATTATTTATGTTGTCCATATGTTGTATAATATTGATGGTCACTTGGAGAAAGATTAAAAATATCTTAATTGACTTAAAATTGTTTAAGCACAGTAACAACTGATTCACCCCCCCTCTTAGTTGTCTTAGTAATTTCAATAGTTATAACATAAGGTTAACGTATAGTTATGATATGTTTCGGGTGGCATACTATACAATAGATATGGAATCGAAACTATACAAAGGATATGGCATTGAATTATGGATTGGATATGGTTTGATTTTAATTGTTGATGTTATGTTAATGGGATGGCTCCCATGTGAAATTGAATAGGGCTAGGTGAGGAAGCAACGTGCATTTAATACACATCACTCCAAACCTCCCTTGAGCCTGTCACCCTAGCTTTGTTGCATTTTGCTCTGTTGGTTGTGAAAGCTCCACAATTTCAGGTTTTGGAAGGGGAAAACTCAAACCAGCTCGTCATTGAAGCGTTTTTTCATAGGTATGGTTATTTTCTTTCTATCCATGATGGACTTGTTGTATTATGAATCAAATGGTGGCTCATGCTTGCATGGGTTCTATGTCTTTCTTGAGTTTTCGACTGGGTATTCAATGTTGTGTATGGTGTTCTCTGTGGTTACTGTGAAATGTTGGCATTTTGAAAGGAAGAAATGGGTGTTATTGATTCTAAAGTCTGCGCATTAGTTATTGGTTTAAGAGAAAATGGTGGTTAGCTTGGGGTTGATTCTGGTTCTTTGTGAAATAATGTCAATAGTGCAACAAGTTTTGAGTATTATTCGCATGGGGTTTTACCACCAGTCTGGGTATCATTTGTTGTCACCCTTTTCGTCTCAGTCAATGGTTGTCGTCTCGGTCGATGGTTGTGATTCATTCTCCAGGTTGCAATGCAACTGTCGACAGTGGTGTGGTTCTTTTTGGCTAAGCCTTGAGATATTTTTTTGTATGGCTTGTTCTTTACTGTCATGTCACCGAAAGATTTCCACAGTCCAATCTTGTTTTTCCCACAATGTTTAATGGAGGCATGTGTATGTATCGAATGGATATGAGTTGCGCTATGACATTCTTTTCATGAGAGTTTTCACACCCACTCCTCTCATCTTTGTTATAATGACCGACTGTTATGTTGTGAAGCCTCACTGTCAATTGTTTTTCGAAAGTTATCGACCTCCTGGGTGTTGGGAAGAGACACAGTCTCTCTGTGTTTTTGAGTACTCTTCATTGTTTAAATTAACCCTCATTTCCTCTCTGTAATAAATTTTTAGAGGAATTTGTGTCTGCCTAAGTTGTTGAGTTCGAATTGCCTTGTTTCCACTCAGGCATTCTCTTTATGGTTCTGTCAAGATCTTGGGATTATAAGTTGAAATATTGTGGCGTTTTAAAAGAGCATGGATCTCTGTTCTTCCAATATTATATTTGTTACCTGTGGTATCCAATATGGATGGAACATGGATCGAATATGGATCGAACATGGAGCTCTTAAGTCTGTCTAGTTTTAAAAGGGACCTATGAGTGATTAAATTGGGCCTGATTATTGTTGATAACAATTGACTGTTGATTTTTAGCGTTGGGTCTATTGTTATTTGATTACCAAGGATGAATATTGGATATAGATAACAGGGATCACTATGCATATTATGTTTATTTTAAAAGAAGAGATCAACATTAGAGCATGCAGGACTGTGGCTCAAATGGTTATGTTGTTTCTGTGGAATTGGAAATGATTTGCACAGTCATTATGTAGGATGCACAAATTGATATAAATTGAATATTTATGGGAAATTAAATTGTTTATTAAAGACAACAAGCAATATGTATGCAATTGAGGAACAATTAAATGTTTTTGGTCTTGGAAGTGGATGCTTTTTGGATTTAATTTGAAACAGAGTTATGATAGATGGTTGATTTAATTTATTTTATGAACATTATCTATATAATTCCCTCTCATTTTATCACTTCTTCGCTCATTATAAATCCCCTCATGATCCCAAATTCATTTTGTATGCCCTGTTCACTAAAATAAAATTAAAACTCTGTATGACAGTGATAAAAAATGACATAGAGATAGATGGCAACTGATATATTTTGATATTGTTTGCACAGTCAGTTATTTAATGAATTGTCGAGCAGTAATCGTGTTCTTACTCCCTGTCATGATATCAATTTTTCGCTTATTACAACCCCCCAGATATCCCATGTACCCTATTTCATCCCTTGCTCATTTGACAATTATTAAATAAATTTTATGAATTGGATTGCATGGGTCTTATGTTAATTTTGAGTCAAACTTTGTTTCATATTAAGAGAATGCCATGTATGGTTTGTTAAGAGCTAGTTGCTAATAATTGTTGCATACAGGATGAGCTTCTTCGGCAGAGGAAGTCATGGCCGAAACAATAGGGGCAGAGGAAACTGGAACAGAGGGCCTAGAAGACCCAGATTCTCAGTACATTTCGATGTTGATCCTCAAGAGTTAAAGCAGCTCTTTCATGATGGATTTTTCAATTGGATTAGTCTAGCCTAGACTAGAGAGGCCACCTTTCCAGCCCCAACATGTTCATGGTATCCATGTGCCTCCCCATGTATCTTTACAAACTAAAGTTTCTGAGAATGATGGATGGCAGGAGATTGTTCACCCAACAGTCTCCCACCATCGTGGCTAGCCAAAATTGTCATTACCTCCTCCTCCTCCACCTGTAAACCCAAATGTTCATATTTCCTCTACACACCCACCTGTACAGTCCTCCCATGCAAGCAAATGACTCAAAATCGAGGCCCACCATATGCATGACAAAGGTAAAGTTGTTGTTGCTCCCTCCTCCCCTTCAGGTGACTCAGCCAAGTCAGTGTCTTCTCGTATGCACTTGAGGGATGATTGCTCCCATGTCATTAGTGAGATCAAGCCACAAGGTTCCACCCAACTTAAGGCTAATTCAGGGAAGAACAAAGAGGACGACAATAACAAAGTAATAATTGCCTCTCAAAGTGGCAAATATGGATTTTGATTATGTGTTTATAATTGATTTGTTGAGGACAGTGGACTGTAAAAAGTTTTGGACAACAAACTATTTTTTGGGATATTGTGGATATTTACATGTTTTGGATATAATTTGAAATATTTATGATATTTAAATTTCAATTGTGGAAATAATTATGGGAGCCACAAGGAGGCATGTGTTTTATTGGTTGTTTAATTATGTTTATTTTTGTTAAGAAATAAAAGAGAGTCGCAAGGGCTCCCGCCTGCTTAGTTATTATTTAATAAAAGACCCTTAATTATTATTATTATTACTTCCCCTAAACTAAAGATGAGTTAAGTTTTAGTTAACTTAACTAAATGAGGTAGTTGATCTAGTTCAACTAATTTGGAATGCATAAAAGCCAAATGAGAAGGAAGAACAAGGGGAGAATAGAAGGAGAAAGCATACTAAGGTTTTCTCTTGAGTTTTATTGAGATAGTTTAGTTTTGATTCATTCTTCAATTCATTAAAAGACTAATTCTCTTTTATGACAACAGGGTCCTATTGTAGACAACAAGGTTCAACGCTGAACCGTATCATTCAAATGCTTGTTTTAGAGGTGTTGATCTATATTTTGATAGTCTGTGTAGACTTCTCTGTTTATGAATTGAGTTTCATGACTGATACAGGATATTGGGCATAGTCAAGGGGGCAACAGTGAATGGCAAGCTGATCCATATTTTAAAGTTCAGTTTTTACTTCTATTAGAGTCCTTTTGTATGGTTTTCATCAGGGATTTCTAGGTTTGACCTTGTTCCATGCCCCCATAGGGATTTTTGTAAAGAGAAATATAATTGATTTCTTGCAATGGAATAAAGCGATTTCTATTCTGTCTCATTTGGGTTAATCTGCGACTTGGTATTTTTTCTTTTGATCTCCACATTTACTTTCTGCAATCTTCATATATTTAGAAAATTATATAAAAATGTTATATTTTGCAACAATTTTTTATTTAAAAAAATCAACCTAAGCCCTTGTAATTAATACTTGTGGATTGGGAAATACATTTTGAGGCTATAAACATAGGGTAATATTCATGTCTATCTTTCCTTAGCCAAGAAATATTTGAAAATGCTCGAGTAAGATAAATTCATCTTTTCCTCAACAATGAGGAGAGGAGGATTGGGAGGTTTGAGCACGATGAGGGATTGTGAAATTCTTGGAAGATATAATTCTTGTGATAGTCTTCTTAAATCACACGTGCTTTGTTGTTCTTGGAGTCACAAGCATGAAGGGCCAAGAAACCGAAAGGTTTCTTGGATCTCGGAAGCCGACTAGGCTCCTAGTTGGTTAGGAGGATTCCGTTGTTTCCCTCTAGGTAAGTGGGAAAAGAAAATGGGGAAAGAATGCTTGGGAGCATCTTACTACTACTGACATGAGTACATTGCAAATGGTCATCTTCAACAAACTAGGGTGGAGGTATTTCACTCGGTGTATTTTGTTATGTTTCTATTTAAATATTTTAATCGTAAAATCAACTTCTTATTTATCTCATCCTCTTATCTAGATTCATACATTTGGATTCAAATTTGGAATATTTAGCAATGGAAAAATTGTAAAAGAGTCATAAATATGTAGTAGATTATTTCATTGATAAGTGCACTATTATAGGCATATTCAAGGCCTATATAAAAAAAAAAGTTTCAAATCTCAAGTTTTCTAATGAATTTCATGCCATTATTATTCCAAACATTTTGCGTTCAATCATTTCTCTATGGCTTCATGAAGCATTTCCTTCTCATCACTGTGTATCTTTGTTCACTTCATATCTTTCCCCGCCTTGACTGTCAAGTTATGTTTCATATTAATAAAAGTCTAAATAGTCATCCTTATCATGTGATTCAATACCTCATAAAAAGACAAAATAGTTTTCACAATATCCATGTAAATCAAGTATTTTGATTCTTCCATTAGAAATAGAGAAGTAGCTTCCATGGAAAAACTTTTTCATGCATGAATTATGGGTTATACAAGAAAATTATGGATAATTATCAATTGAGATGCATGCATTAGGGATTATAGATGCTTGCATCGGCTTCGAGATTAATTATTGATTTCAATGTAATATTCAGATCTAATGTGGATCAAGACTATCCTAAAACAATTGTAAGAAAGGTGCTAGCACCATCATTACAATACCCCTTTACCTCTGCGGATTTACATAGTGAATATACCTTAAAACCTTGATCAAAGGAATGGTGTTGGATGTTTTAGTATGTTGAATTTTTATTAAAAATGATTAAGAACAAGAACACCTCAATATGTTGCAAGGAAATGAGACTTAAAGGCCATAGATAGTTTTGTAGTTTTATCCAAACTTGTCAAACCTAATTGCACAATAGTGTTCCTCTAGTTCTTCCAAAATCCCTCCCTTCCTTTTTAAGATTGTGTTCATTTTCCTTTCATGAGCCCTTTGATTTTGTTTGAGTTCCTTCATCTTTAGCTTCAAATCTTCTTTTCCAAAATCTTAGGCGTCAAATATTCCCTACAATCCAAACCATAAAATCTAATAAATATTAAAACTAACTCTAAAAACAAACGTAATTAATCTAACACAAAACTTAAATAAAACTAAAACTAAATTAAAATTAAACTATAACTAAAGTAAAAGTAATAAAACCTATACTAAGTAAAATTGAAATGCAACTAAATTAAAATTTAATTACAACTAACTAAAGAAAAAACTAAAACTAAAATATAACAAGTGATGCATGGCAGCATAGTCCCTGCTAGGCTGGACACGGAGTAAACGCGTGGGTAGCAAGTTGCAGTACACCTGGTATTCTTGAATTAGTTTTATTTGAAATTTATAAAAAAATATTAATGTTTGGTACATAACCAATGCAACCTAGCAATTACGGAGTGGCGTGTAGGCGAAGTCACGGGTTCATTTTATTTAACAGTTATGTCATATACAGTTTCCAGCGAACAATTCCGTCATATACATGAGACTGAGTAATTTATACAATATTATAACATTGTATGAAGATTTTGATGTCGAGGGTGTTCGATGATATACTTTTTGCACCAAACAGTTCTGTGATATACATTTAACAATTTTGTCATATACATGAGACATAAATTTATAGAATATTATAACATTGTATGAACTGAGCTGTCCTGAGGGGAAACTAGCTCAGCCAACCGAACTGCTTCATAACTAAAGTGTAGACTGTTACTAATGCAAAAAGAGTTCAAAACTGTGGCCCGTAAGGGTGGTCGTTACAACTATGGAAAGTCTAGACAACATAACTATAGTAACCATGGACAAATGCATGAAAGGTCGACATGCAGATGACAAAATAACAGAGGAAAACAATAGACAGATCACCGGTATGGGTTGTAGTGCCGCGATGGGGCCATGCAGAAGGTGACAAATGTCGTGTCGCCAGGAGGAGGCGGCTACTCATCGACTGGTGTCCGGTTTAGTTGCATGGTGTTGTCCGTTTGTGATGGCACATGCTCTTTCTTCTGTTCTAGTGCCAACACTGGTGCGAAGGTTGTTGTTGCTTGGCCTGCCTCTGGTGGGAGGTGATGAGCATCCTGTAACGCAGAGAGAAATTGCAGAAGTTGAGAGGATTTGTTGTCCAAGGCCTCTAGGTGGAACCAGACATCATCCATGTTCCGACGCAGGTCAAACACCAGGCTTTGCACCAGGGCAAGGGACGCAGCAAGGGGCGGGAGAGAAGAGGGAATTTGAGTGGACTTTGCCAGGGAGGAGGAGGAGGTGGTTGAAGAGGAGGAGGATAGCAGTGAGGGAGTAGGTGGGGCCGGTTTGGCTGGCAGGTAGACCCGCGTTTCAACTTCCCTCATAGCCGGGGCATATTCGGGATAGTGGGAGAGAGAAAATGTGCTAGCAACAGAGTAGGAGAAGACAAAAGTAGAGCTGGGAAAGGCTGGGCAGGAGGTGGAGCTCTGAGAAGAAAAACCAGGAAAGAATGAGCCATCTGGAGCCGGTGGAGCAATTGAAATAGGTCGGGGAGCCGGTGACTTTGCATAAATGGCCACACGGACAGAGTAAAGGCCCAACGAGTTCTGTTGAAAGGATGTGAAGGTAGAGTAGGGCGCACTCAGAGTAATGGCGCGCTACCTCGAGCAAGCTAAAGTTAAAGTTAGGAGACACGTGGGTATGGAGTTGAAGCACATGGGTACGTGGGCAAAAAGTGGAAGAAATAGTTCCACGATATACAAAGTGACAACCAAATTTGCGAACTATTATAATTTTAAGGGCATCGTATACAAAATAGTATTCTTAACATATGTTTTACATACAGTCGTGGACAAATAACACAAAAAAAATAGTAGTAACGTCTATTACCTAGGTTCCTGGAGAAGTGTTTGGTGCAGAATTGACATGGGTTTTCGGGTTGTCGGGGTGCTGGACTGAAAATTGGGCTTCTGTTGTTCTGTGGTCTACGAATAGCACAGACACTTCCTCGATATACAAATTGATAAGTGGTCCTGCAGATTATTTGAATTTTTGGATCGCGGGTTTTGGGGCTGCGGTGTTGTAAATCGGGCTTTTGTTGTTACCCGAATAAGTTTTCCTTTTACATATTTTGGTAGACAAAAAAATAAAAAACAATAGTACTGACGTTTGTTACATAGGGTGGTGAACATAAGTATGAAAACAATGGCATTCCCGAATTAGTTTTCTTAAAAAGAGCGGGTTCTTGACTTAGCTAGTTTTTGGATCGCGGGTTGTCGAGCTGAGGACATGTTGTTCCGTGGTCTACAAATAACACCTAGACTTCCGTGATATACAAATTAACAAGCAGTTTTGTGGACTATTTGAATTTTTGGATCGCGGGTTCTCGAGTTGGCGGGTTGAAAATCGGGCTTCTGTTGTTCCGTGGCCTACAAAAATAAAATATGTGATTTGATGAAGTAGATATATAGAGCATGCACATAAGCTTCATTCTGGGTTGTCAAGGTTGCAGGCTGAAAATTGTGCTTGTGTTGTTCCGTTGCCTACAAATAACATCGAGAGTTTCGCGATATACAAATTGAGAAGTTGTTTTGCGGACTATTTGAATTTTATGGATTGTGGGTTGTCGGACTGGCGGGCTGCAAATTGGGCATTTGTTGTTCTGTGGTCTACAAATAGCACCTAGAGTTCCGTGATATACATATTGACAGTCGGACTTGCGGATTACTTGAAGTTGATGTCGCTCGTGTCGAATAAGCAAATTGAAATAATAAACTGAATAACTTATTTTTGTATCGATAAAATAATTTATAATTAAATAAAGCAAGTTTAGCATTCCCCAAATTAGTTTTCCTGTTTACATATGCTAGTGGACAAAAAAAGAAAAAAAAATAGTACTGACGTCTGTTACATAGGCTGGTGAACATAAGCATGAAAAAAATTGCGTTGCAGAATTAGGCGGGTTATCGGGCTGTCAACATTAAATGCGGGCTTTTCTTGTTCCTTGTGCTACAAATAGAAGGTAGAGTTTCGCGATATACATATTGACAATCAGACTTGCGGGGTATTTGAATTTGGAGAGGCTCGTGTCGAATAAACAAATTGAAATAATAAACTCAATAACTTATTTTAATATCAATAAAATCGTTTATAATTAATTAAAACAAGTTTAGCATTTCCGAATTAGTTTTGCTTTTTACATATGATGGTGGACAAAGAAAGGAAAAAAACATAGTATTGATGTCTGTTACATAGGCTGGTTAACATAAGCATGAAAAAAAAAACGTTCCAGAATTAGTTTCTTTAAAAGAGCGGGTTCTTGAGTTGATCAGTTTTTGGATTGCGGGTCCGTGTCCTACAAATAACACCTACAATTCTGGGATATAAAAATTGACAATTGGAGTTGCAGACTATTTGAATTTTAATGGGCTTGTGTTCAAAAATTTTAGCATTCGCGAATTAGTTTTCTTTACATAGGCATACAGGGTGGTCGACAAAAGGACCAAATAGATAGCATTCACAAATTAGTTTTCTTTAAAACAGACACTCATGGACACAAGAAACTGAAATTTTTGAAATTATAGGTTCATGGAGACCATAAACTATACATAGCAAATACGTAACTCTGTGTACATACTCTCTATGAAATTTTACGAACACATAAAAGCAGAAAAAAAAACTAGCATTCCTGAATTAGAGCATGGAGGGAACCTTGGATCGAAACTTGTCCAGTTTTTGGATCGCGGGTTCTCGGGCTGGGGACCTGAAAATGGAGCTTCTGTTGTTCCATGTCCTGCTGCCAATGTCTGTTACAAAGGGTGGTGGACAAAAGGACCAAATAAATAGAATTCCCGAATTAGTTTTCTTTAAAACAGGGGCTAGTGGATACAAGAAATTGAAATGTATCAAATTATAGGTTCCTCAAGAGCATAAATTACACATATCAAATATGCAATTTTTTAAATGCCACCCACAGTTCGGCGATATACAAATTGAGAAGTGGATTTGCGAACTATTTAAAATTTAAGGGCTTTTGTGGCAAAAGTATGAAGCACAGGTGGTAAAGATCCAACAAATGACATATTCTCTAGACGTTCGAGTACAAAAAAAGTAGCGAACACAATTTCATGACATTTATATAAAAAATAATGAAACTTGTTGGATATTCCAGGAAATTTAAAGAAATATATATATATATATATATATATATATATATATGAAAGATGATATCTCAAATTTGAGTCAGTGATTTATTTCATACTTTATTTTGAAAATAATAAGGCCGGAGAAAAGATGCATAGGACAAAAAGAGAATTGAGATAAATTAAACAGAATGTCTTCACATTCAGCATGGCTGAAGATAAAAATATAGGAACACGTAAATATATAAGCAGACAAAAGAATAGTTTTATTTGGAGTATATGAAAAAATTAATAGTTTGTTACATATCCCTGGAAATGTAAATGCATTTGTCATATAGACTAGGATTGGGGCTCCCGCGGACCATAACAGAAATATGTACAAGAAATAGGACTGTGGAAAGGAGTTGGACACGATAGAATGTAATACCTTAAAAGTAGAAATGGTAAGATCATTTTTTGGCTATAGATTTCTACTCAGAGAAGTTGGAATAACTGAATTGACAAAGAAAGAACTATGCATTTCCCTGTTGGATTTGGGCAATGACCCACTTCAAGTTCTCTTCAATATAGTTTCTCAAAGGGGTGACATTGATGTCATTGTGGATTTGAATGTTGAAAACTTCATTTTCTAATTCTCTTAGATCAATTGAAAATTTGCACAGATTTTCATCGATGTCTGCATTATGTACCAAATATCGGACTAGCCAGTTGTGCACCTCTTGTTCATGATATTCAATAATGCTGTAAAAAAATTCTAAAGACAAGGCTTTCAAATTATCAACTTGTTTATCGAAAGCTTGCTTGGTTGACGCCAACGAGTTATGGATTAAGCTGGGGTCCTGGAAGCTGTTTGTGTTTCCTGCTAAGTCTATTTTGGTGAACTTTGTCAATAATGTTTCTTTCTTTGATATTGCTTGCTCACATGACTGGATGATGACATACAGATTTTTCACTTTCTCTTTCCAACATGCTTCTAATTGAGTGAGTCGTTTATTGGAATCTTCTGGTCTCTGCCATGATGTTGACATGAAAGGCAAAAGGGATGATCGTGTGCACATAGAAACTTTCTTCATTTTTTAAATCCCTCTGCAAAAGTAGGAGCAAGTTATGTGCCCTGCTCCCTAGGGAGTCCATATTCTGTGATATTTCCCAGGCCTTCATAATCAGTTCCATTCTTTTGTTGATATTTTTCTCGACATATCCTCTATAGGATGCGAGGAAGCTGGAGGACCCTTTTAGATTTGTTGCAGGAGTGCACGTAGTAGCAGGCATTGCTATTCACAAAGAACTGTGAAGCAATGGCATAGGAAACAAAGCTTCCTCTAATTCCTTGATGCGGTTCTTTAATCTGGCATTTTCAGCTTCAATGAGTCCAACGGAACCATGAAGAGCATCTCCAGTTGCCATGTGAAGTTGAGAGATTTTGGACGCCTACATATTGGCAAGGTCAAGTTCTGAACGATGTATTCTTTGGTTATTATTTACATCTTTTTTTTCAATGATTAATTTTTTTGATTCGGATTCGAAAACAACATTCTGGAATATGAAGGATTCATCTTCGTAAAAAATTAGGGTATCAACCATGTCCATTGAGTAGGTAGGATGAATTATGTCTGCGGGTTGATCAAGGTTGCAGAATATGCTTTCCAAATCAGCGTCAAGATCCATGTTTTCACTGTAAGTATCAGGCTGCTCCACCTCCCCTGCAATTCTTTTTTCCTTCTTCTACACGGGAAGGTCATGAGGAAGATGTTCACTGTATTTCTACAAAACTGTTGTAGAGTTGGTGCCAATACTTTGTTGAAACGTTGATTTTCTCCAGATGCTGCTTGAAATGAAGAACTGGAGGGGACAATATAATCCCCCGGAAACATTGCTTCCATGCGTGCGAATGGAAAATATCCTCATTAATGACAATATCTATGTGTGTTGTATGATGACCTGTTAGAAGTAAAGCTTAATTATTGCATACTTAGAAGTGCGAAGGTGGCAGTTACGACGAAGAACATTTAAGGAGTGAAGGTTTTGTGAACGAACCAAGGTGGCGGCATGTGAATGACATTCCATGGTATTTCAAATTAAGACTTGGAAGAGATTGGAGGTTTCTGAAAGGAAGCAAGCTGGCGACGTGCGAATGACATTCCATGGCATTTGAAATTAAGACTGGGAAGGGATAAGAAAAGCCTTCGCATAAATTGCATTGATGGCAGAACTTCTCGAGCCTTGCGCGCATCAATGATAGCTTAGACGATGCCTGCACGATGACCTGTTAAGCTGCGTGTATTAAGATAGAGAATTGATACAGGTGAATTTGTTTGTATGGATTGGTAATCATAATGCAGTTGCCATTTTGCGGTGGTCCTCAGTTGTTCCATTTCAATATCAACTTTTTGTTTCACTTTGAAGTTATCTTTTGTGAGAGGACTTAGTAAATACAAGGACTCTATACTTCTAACATGGGATAGTGTTGTGTAGACAATTCCATGTATCCGAATTCCAGCAGGCTGAAAAGCAACTTTATCAAGTGTTAGTCCTTGTGATCTATGGAATGTACGTGCACATGCAAGTTTAATCGGAAACTGTTTTCGAATCTTCAGTTGACCTATCTTTGTTGATGTTGATATTGGCTTCGATATTCGCAAAATAGGTGTCCAATCGCTTCCAGTATTTGAATTATATAGATAAGACAACTTGCTTGCTTGTCGCTTGCCTATATGTGGTTCATGGAACTTGATCCAAAGGACATCCACTTTTTCTGTCTTGGTATAGCCTTTCAGTATTCCATCTGCACCATTCACCAAGCCATCCTAAGAATGATAGTTGCAGGCATATATTTCA
The DNA here is from genome assembly GCA_009831015.1 of Picea engelmannii. NCBI lineage: Eukaryota > Viridiplantae > Streptophyta > Pinopsida > Pinales > Pinaceae > Picea > Picea engelmannii. Next base: position 678,172 of record ML780022.1, on the reverse strand, counting down.
ACCAACATTTCTAATTTGAGGACAAGCTGCAAAGGCAAAGTGTCTGAATGTTCATGTCGTGGCACATTTCCATGGTTGTCTTCTTCCAGGTCAATGGAATTGATGATGATATCATCTCCAGGCATCAGGGAGAGAATGTGGCTGTTATGGTTTGCAACATCCTTATTTCTGTAGAACATGTAAGGGAATGTTGGGTTTGTTGGTGCAGGCTGTAAACATCTCAAATTGATATGGGTCAAGTCATCATCTGTTTGGCTATTGGTGCGCATTCTATTCAGAATTGTAATGAATGTTTCATTTGTTTGGCACATTGTAATATGCAACTCAAAGCATTTAATATTGTCTCTCCAGAAGTCATGGGTGATTGTTTCCATGTTGACCATGGGTTTTTCAAATATAAAAGAATCTTGGATAGGCTATGCCTGGTAAAGATCCCCACAGAATATCATGTCAATGTTTCCAAAGTATTTCATCTACACATGTTTTATGCTTCTTAGTCGCCTGTCAATGGAATACAAGAACCAACTCCCAATCAAAGATGATTCATCTATAAAGACAAGTTGGAGTTCCTCATAAATCTTAGATAATGTATCCAACATTTCCTTGCTAAGTGGAAGAAACTGTGACTTGTTAAAAGGCATTAAAAATGCAGAGTGGACTATTGTTCCACCAGCATTGTATGCATCTTTTCTTGTGTATGCAACTATTAGGCCCTTTGGTTTCATAAGATCAGAGGAATTTTTTGAATCATAGATTCGTATAAGCATTTGGAACAACGCTTTTGTTGTGAATGTCTTGCCTGTTCCTGCTCCGCCTGTAAGGAACACGTGCACAAGACTGTTCATGTTCAAGCATTTTTTAAGGACAATATCCTTTACAATTGTTTGTTGTTCATGATTCAACAGACGTCTTATTCTATGGTATTCATTATTTTCAATTAGAAAATGATGTTTTGTAACTTGAAAACCAAGATTGATACGTTTTTCACTTCCAGCCGCTGGAGGACGAGACAAATCTCCTTGTAAGTCATAGGACTTAGAAGCAGTTCTGGTTGTTTTTGGGTCTCTGAATGTGTCATCATGATCGCCAGGGTTTTCTAGGTCATTAAGTGCAACCTCTAGATCGCCCCATGTTGGATTAACATTGTAGGTAAATCTAGCTTCATTGATGTGCACCATAGTCTCAGACGCAACATACACAACCTCCCATGTACATAAGTTATGCATTAATGTCTCTTCGTTTTCATCGAACAAAACATACAACAACAATTTTTCTCTACAATAGTTTTCATAGTCACAATGTTTGTTGTATTTGACAAATCGTATGACAGTGGGATTTTTTATTTTTGATATGGGTGCACCATTTTTTTTGTAATGCGATACGAATTCTGCTAAGAAGATATGCCTAATAGGAGATGGACGCTTGATGTAATAATCAATAATAGAGCAACATACCACGTCCTTTGAATTGTCGGGCTCTTGTTGCAGCAAAATCGATGGTTTAAGGACAAATGTGTGTTTTTCAAGTGGAGATGTGTTTATGAAGACATGTTTTCTTGAACTACAAGTGAGGGGCAAGGAAAGTGCAATGTGAACTGCTTCCTGATTAGACATTTGTTGAAGATTAAACAATGTATTGCCAAGTGTGAGTATCATTTGTATGGCATCAATATGACTTCTTTCATGTTCTTTGCGTATTTTTATGAATGCACTTGTCATAGATTTGTCAATCTTCGTCATATACGAGGTATAGTATGATGCTGCAAGATATGCATTCAACACGTACTGCACATCTGTATTTGCTTTCCACATAACTGGCATATCCTTGGAGAAACTGTTGTTCCAAATATGGGAGAGTTTTCATTTAAGGAAAAGTGTTGGTTGCCTAAGCGTACATTGTATGCCTTGGATGTACTCATCTTATGGAAGATTTACCTGTGTCAAGAAGGCATCAAAGCTCATCATTTCGTCAAATCCCCCTTCTTCTAGAAATGTGAACAAGGATTTAGATTTCTCAACAACAACATTTTCCTCTACACTAACTGGCTCTATGATTCTTGTAGCTCTCATTGGCGGTACGGGAAAGTTGTATCTGCAATGTGAGTTTTTTCATTTTCTACAACTTCTTGTTTTGTAATGTCTATGGACTTTCGCAAGTTCTGGATCCAAATGATCTGTGTTGCATGTTATGTATTTATCCACAAATTGTTCGATCTCTGAATTGTTATTGGCTCCATACACTGGTGCATCCTCTATCCACAACAGTGTGTGGTCATGTTCATTTCCCCTATTATGGAATTCAGTGACAAAAAAGTAGTCCGATATTTTTCCAAAAAACGTTTCATCATGGCATATCAATTGTCTCAAAACATTTATTCTATGTCTATAGTAGCGAGTACATGTCACCGGGTCTTTTCTTATGAGGTAGTCAATGTCGCTATTTTCTAGTGTATCGGTTTCTTTTTTACATTTCTTGTTCTTATGCAGGTCAGATACCACAACCACCAATGGATCCCAACAGTGCTCTGCACTTGTAAATGTGACGAAAAATGTTGGTGGGCCTAATTGTCGGATCATTGCAAAATTATTTTTTTTGTTTTGTTGCAAATAGTCAGGAGAGGTGCGGATGTTTTTGAAATCTATGTATCCAATATCAGATTTCAGAATTTTTTCTAGGTTAACTTTGTACTTCACATCCTTCACAAACAACTTTCTTCCTTGTAACTGACCTTTTCTTATTCGGACCCACATGCAGGACAAAACTTGCTCTATTATTATGCGCATTGTCTTGAAAAACAAATTTGTTATGTGACAGGAGAAGCAGCTGCTTGAATGTAGCAACTCCCATCAGACTATTTTATGATAACTGAATCATTCTGTAATATCAGTGCCACGTGGATCTCCATAGAAGAGTGTTGGAAAGTTCATTTCCTCGGCAAATTTGTCCTTGAATATTCCAAGTGGACGCTGCTCCTTGGCAGGTGCAATTTCGACAATTTTGTCTTGCAAGTCACGAATGCACTGTGAATCAGTGAATCCATGCACCAATGGTTCAACAGCTGTTTCATTGTCTGATTCATCACTTGCATCAAAATCACTAGGATTTTCAAGAGTATCTGCAAAGTTGCCATGTTCTTCTGTGAGAACACTGTTCCAGTTGGAATTTATACAAATGTTCTCTGCTTTGTACAGGACTTTGGAACATAATTCCTTTAATGCTTTCATAACAGCATGCACACACACTTTGCCTGTCTCACAGGCATTTTTGTATCACAGGCATCTTTTCAGAGCCACAGTGATTGTAATTGTACCGTTAATAGATTGTGGCAACGCTTTTTACACAACATCTAGTTGAACAAGCACATTAATAATTGATCCTATTAAGCCCATCTGGGGTCATTTATAGCCCCAAGGTATGATTTGGGCAAATGCAATTTGCAGAGACACAAGTCTCTCCTCAAGTTTCGTAAGTGCACTTACATCTGCTAGTGTTGTATTACATCTTATTAAGCCAGGGGTTGCAAATTGTGGCAGTTTTCCATTTTCAAGCGATCGTTTGCATGGAAGACAAACTTTCGCACTGCAAAACGGTTTATCCTGGGCTGTCAAGCGAAGGTATTCTTCTTTCAAATCAGGCGTGAAAGACTTACTGATTTTTGAAAAAATTAATTGTTCACAAATTGCACATGCAATGAAAGGAGTGTCTTTAATTTGTTTCATGTAGTTTTGTCTTGCGTTTTTCTTTCACAGGGAAGTATTCGTAGAAATTGTTTCCTAGTTTTCATTGCTACTACTGCATGGTGTTGCTTGTAGATCACGAAGTCGTACAGTTGCATCACCATTCTGGGATATGCAATCGCACCTGTTTATGCTTTGTTCTGCACGAACAAATTTCTTTACATTGTGATATGTGAGTTTCTCTCTAAAAGGAAGTGTAGCAATGTATTTTTCTCTCTCGTGCATGACCTTTTTCAAGTTGTGGTAACTTAGTCTATGTTTCTTTCCCAAGGGCAGGACGAGCTAGTGGCAACTGGGATGAATTTCACTTTCACCCAGTTTATGAGAAACTACTTTACGTTTTTTGTCCAAGGCCTCTATGACCTTATCAGAAGTCGGGCGAATTTGACGAATATTTTTTTTCAAATTGTGATAACTTACTCTACGTTTTTTGTCTAAGCGGTCTATGGCCTCATCACAACTGTCATGAATTTTACGCATGTTTTTTTTGTTCAAGACCTGTCTGCCCATATCGCAACTGGGAGGACTTTCATTTTCACAAAAAAACATTCCACGTGTATGCAAATTCGATGTCGTTTGGGTGGCATGGACAGTCAACCCTGAACTACCGATATGTGCAAGCAAAGGTTCATAATCGATATGTGGTGTATATGTTTTCAACGAAAGGATGTCAATTGTTCGATCGCAATTTGAATCAATAACCCAGGAATGGACAGTGGCATCTGGCAAGGGAAAACACACCTGGATATTAACCCTGAATATGACAGACAACCATTGCAAACAGAATCTGCAACCCTCCATACACCCTTTTTCATATGGAAGCGCCATGTTCACAAGGTATTCCTGCGAACTTCCAACTGCCAACATATTTTCTACGAGATATGGGCAAAGGTGATAATGCAAGCACCTAAAAGCCTATTGGCTACCACCTATAATTGCATTGCAAAAGGACTGTACAGTGTAAAGTCGCATCGACTGAACATCGAATTTTGTTGGTACCAAACAACAAATTGCATTGAACATACTATCTCCACAGCTAGACACAACGTTTGTTGCCATCTGTAAACCATGGCAATCTATGCCATGCAAAATCCCTTTGCATTGCGATTGAAGGTCTTTACAAATAACGGACAAGTAGATACGAGGACCTTCTATATTGCATATGGGAATTTTTCTGTACACCAGTGGTTCATAATGGCCACTGAGGGCATTGGCATCATGAAACAAGATGCAATATGGATTGTCAAATGCAGTTTTATTGAATAGTAGATATCTTGTTTTTCTTGTCAATGACCAAATGGAAATTGATATATTTAGCCAGTTAGACAACCATCGTATACAAAATGTATCTCCCCAAAGTCCCCTCTCATGCAGAGGCAGAATTGGAGATGTAGACAACCACATTTTTGAAAAATACGTAGTGATATCTTGTATTCCATGCAATTGTCGAAGAAAATTAGATTCCAGTTCGTATTCATAGGACTGCAAAGCCTCAGCATCGCCATTTTTAAAACAGGTCAAGAAATAATCTATCAATCCATTGCGCAACTCGGTCGATGAATAGCGGAAATGCAATAGAACCTGGAATGTATCAAATGGAAATCCCCAACAGTATACGAGAATGCATCCAATCTAAAAAGTGCATTGCTATGCAAAACCACGTCAATGCTATCATCTACAATTGACTGTGTAGCTATTTTGTATGACTCAACATCTATTACCTCGTTCATCTCTTCAACTGTCAAATTGAAGCTATTTTCTACATAGTTTCACTTTCTATGAAAACAGAGAAAAGAAGGAGGAAAAAAATAAAAGGTAGCAAAATAGAAAAAACAAACAAAGCAGGGCACCAATTCCCGTATGTATCTTTGAACCTTCTTCTTCTCAACTTCAATCCCCCCTAGTCCCCATAGTAGATGAGAAGAAAACAGAAAAATAACTAAAACAATAACTTTACTCAGTAGAAATAGAACAGGTAGACACAATGTTCCCAGCCACAGAATGAAAGCATACCCTACGTACAGACCCCGCTCGATGGTTCCCTCTTCTGATGGCTCCCAACTACTTTTCGTAAATCCCTCTGCATTGCAAGACACATGATTTCCAGGAACAGAAACTAAGAGCACAGACAAAGATGGTGGGACTGCCACCATTGAAAAACAACAACAATAGGGAAACTTACCCGTCAACAAAGGACAACAAGAGCTTAGCCCCAAAAATTGCAAACTGCAACAACAGGTCCAACAACTTGCAAAGTTGAAAAACAACAAACCAGTGAACAACCACGAAGAGCTTGAATTGCAATTGCAGGACCTCAAATTTGCAAAGTTGAATCAAACAAGAACCAGAACCATGGAACGAAGCACTGAACAAGGATCAAACACTCGAGCAGCGATGCCGACCATGAATGAAACTGTATTGCAACCCATCTGTACAATAATCATTTAACACTTCCAGAGTTGTTAGGTAAACAGTTAAGACTGTCAGGACCGTCGAAGGGTGTAGGCCTGTGCAAGCATTTAAGAAAATATGCAGTGTGGCAAACTTGTTCTCTTGAAGCACGCAACAATAAAGCAAAAATCATACATAGTAATATGGTAGAGAATGTATTCTACCCAACATAAAATGCTAGGGGAGACATTAGAACTAATGCTAGCATTAATCCACCATCGACCAATGCATTATAAAATATATAATTCAAAAAGACCATATACTAACAGGTCAAGATATTTAACATTGGGAATAGCGAAGGCTGCAATAAGACCTCCAATCCTTTGTCCAATCAGATCTTGACAAACATGATACTTTTTATTATCTTAAAATCGATGTCTTCACTTCCCTTGTTCCAACAATAGAAAATATGGAAATATTTATGGTCAATGCACAATCTAATACCAGGTCAACGATTTATCGATCGCTATAGTCCCTCTACGCCTATGACAGGGACTAATAAAGCTAAAGCTAAAATAAAATAAAACAAAACAACTAAAACTAAAGTAACTGAAATAAATAACATAAAAATAAAATTAAAATTAAAATGCAAACCAAATAAATTATAAAATTACATAAAAACTGTTGAAATAATGTAACTTCAAAGAGTATTCTTATTATTATTGATATTTTATTCATAGGATCAATCCCCATTGTGGATTGATCATGTCGGATATTGTAATAGGACCAAATCCCCTTTTGCGGATTGGTCAAAAGACAATTGTA
>ML780022.1:647977-665450 GCA_009831015.1 Picea engelmannii | reverse complement strand
TGGCATTGTATTGGCTATCTATATTAAGGAAGTTTTGTTGGGTTTTCTTCCACTAGAGGGTTTCCCAGGATAAATGTTGTGTCTCTTGTGAATGTGTATTTCTCAGTGATCTTGTTCTTATGTTGCTATTATCTATTGAAATGAAAAGAACTATAATAATGGCATAAACATTAACAAAAACTAACCTAGATGAAATAGAATTAGAAGTCATTAAAGATTAAACTAAAAACAAAGTATAACTAAACTAAAACAAAATAAATATAAATCAAACAACTTTAACTACAACTAAAGTGTAACAAGTGATGTATGGCAGCGTAGTCCCTGTCGGGTTGGAATGGGAATAAATTCACAAGTATGGAGGGAGTGTGGGAGAGTGAGAAGCCCAAAGTATCATAGACACATGGAAATTGTCGCAGACGCATGGCAAGCAGTAGGGAGGACATGTGGTATCCATGTAGAAAAGGACATGTGGCACTCTGTGACACGTCAGTCATAAGACGTCAGGCTGGTACATGACTCCGGGAGAATGCCACTCCGAGAGTTTCCCATCTAGAACAAACACAGTTCCCCCGAAGCCCGAAGCCTCGAAGAGCCGAAGTCCCGAATTCTCGAATTAGTTAATGATAATATTATATTAATATCGGGTTAACAAGTAATTCTAAAATTGGCAGGATTGTAAAACTTTAGCAGGGACGCTAAATTGTCAGGGTCACCCAGATCGCACATTGGAAATTGATCAACGACTCACATTCATTTCAGAAAGAGAAGGCGCCTGAGCGTTAATCTCCTAGAGAAATTATGGCATTTTAAAGTATTCTCATTCTAATTATACTGTGTTTTGCATAATCCATCTTGTTTTTAATTTATTAATACGATTATGTAATTTTTCCTATTACCAGTAGTGCAGCAGATAGTTACTAAAAAGCACAGATATCCCTATCACTTGTAACTTGATATATTGTTGGAGTCTGACTTGCAAAAAAAAACTTCAATTTAGAGTTAACTTCAATTTCCCAATATTTAGAGTTAACTTCAATTTCCATAGTCAATTCTTTAATTTTTCCCATGGACAAAGCAAGCAATGTCCATTTCATTCTATTAAATAGATCATCTGGCTTGTCTATCTCTATATGTGTTAGGATAAATAAATTTATATGTGGTGGAAAAAAAAATGATATAATTATTTTTGAAAATGTGTTTAGTGTCGAAGATTCTTTGATCTTCTTGTGTGACCTCTGTGTTTGCTAGTTTTTTCTATATATTAACACACACCTAACATGATTGTTTATTTTCACGATTTTTCAGCTCATTGAAGTTCATTTAAACTATGTGAAAAGAAGGTGTCGAGAAAGAGGAAGATGCCCTTTTCCTGAAACTTTTGTCCATGAACAACAAGCCCACTTTGTAGAAGTTGATCTGCAATTTCTCTCTAGGAAGAGGGAATCTTTGTAACATGCCTGTCCAACTGAAATATTTGTAAGAACTGAAACATTTGTAAGATGCCTATGACAGTTCAGTATAGTACCAACTCATATATTTGTAACATGTCTATCCAGTTGATTGTTTTTTGGCAATGATAAATTTTTTTGAAGGTTTTTATTTCTGTGGATATTCTTGCAGAAGTATTTACAAGTATGTTGACCCTTGAATCTATTAGGACCGAAACGGAAACCTAATGAGGATGTCCATACTATTGTGTTTTTGTAGATGTGGTACTCCTCTTTAAGTTTTTACTGGCGCGTGTATAGTTCAAATGTGGGACTTAGAGAAATTCTGTCGTAATGACTTAAAGCAATACAAAACGATAGAAAATGTTTTTTTTTTTTTTTGAAATAAAGGTTACTGGAAAATAGGACCAGGAATCACACACATTAAACATTCAAATTAAATAAACACAATTTTCTCACATCCATCATAGTTTAAGATAAATATTTATGAGCACATAAATATAAAAGAAGATGACCGGCATGCATAAAGAGAACTAACTTTGCATTCTAAAAACAAGGTTACAAGGCACCGTCGAGATTGTTCCCGAAATAGTTTTCTTTGAAATTTCTCAAAAAATAATAATATTTGTTACATATTCCTCAAAATTTAAATGCGTTTGTCATATGGACTGGGATTGGGGCTCCCGCGGACCATAAAAGAAATAAGTACAAGAAATACGACTGTAGAAAGAAGAAGTGGGTGATGGTAGACAATAAGACCTGGAAAGACGAAATTGGAAGTTATTAGTGTTTGGTTAGACATTTCTATTTAAAGAGATGGAATTACTGGATTGATAAAGAAAGCATGATGTGATCAATATAGACTTACTATGATGGTATCTCTCTCCCCCTTTCCTATTTGCTTGTTCATGCCTTTTTATTGCTTTCGTCGATGGTTACTGGAATCGTGCCAACCGCTTGTTGCCCTTCGTTGGTGAGCTTGCCGATTGCCCTTTGGAGCCATTCTACAATGTAGCTTTTCATGGGGGGCGCGTTGATCTCATGCCATATTTTTATGTTGAAAAGATTTCTTTCTAATTCCTTTAGATTGATAGAAATACTACACAAAGCCTCTTCAATTTCTTGATTTTTTAGTGAATACTCCACTAGCCAATTGTCCACGTCATCCTCATCATATTCAAGGATGCCATAAATTTTTTCAAAAGACAACCCCTTAAAATCCTGAACTTGTTCATCGAAGGCCTGCCTGGTTAAGAACAAGAAGTTGAGGATTAATTTGGGGTCTTGGACCTCGTTGGTACTTCCGGCTAAGTCTATTTCTGTCAACTTTCTGAATAATTATTCTTTCTTTAATATGGCTTGCTCACATGATAGGACATTGAGATGTAGGTTCTCAACTTTATCTTTCCATCATGAATTTAATTGTTTGATCCGGTTTGGAGAGGGGAGATCTTCTTCTCTTCTCATTTATGTCATGTTGGTGACTTTGATGCCAAAAGGGATGACCGCGTCTAGATATAAACCTTCTTCATTTTTAAAATCCACCTGCAAATATTCCTGGAGGGCATGTACCCTCGTTCCAAAGGAAGTTATACTTTTTTATGTTTCCCAGGCTTCAGTAATTAGCTCCATTATTTTCTTGATATTCTTCTCCACATATCCTCTACACGATGTGAGGAGGCTGGAGGATCCTTTTAACTTGGATGCAGGGGTGGCAAGCATGATTATTTCTAAAGGAGTAGCAAGCAATGGGATAGGAATCAAAGCTTCATCCAATTCCTTGATTCGGTCCTTCGGTTTGGAATTTTCCGCCTCAAGGCCTCTAGTGGAATCATCAAGATCATCTCCGGTTGCTCGGTGAATTTAGGAGATTTGGGACGACTGTATGTTCCTAAGGTTAATCTTTGAACAAGATTTCCCTTTCTTATTTCTTACATCTCTCTTTTCAATAATTAAATTTTTAGATTCGCTGTAAAAAACAAAGCTCTGGAATACAAAGGATTCGTCTTCGTCAAAAATCTTGGTCTCAGCTATTTCCATTAGATGATTATGATGGATCGCGTCCTAGGGTTGATCAACATTGGGGAATATGTTTTGGAGATCAATCTCAAGTTCCATGTCTTCAAGGGAGAAGACGTGTATATCATTTTCAGTTCGGGGCTCTTTCACTTCTTGCACACTATTTCTTCTCTTCTTCCTCATGGGAAGCTTGTGAGAACTATCAATTTTACCTTAAGGAGGGTTCTTATCTCCTCCTCTGTTTGAAGAATTTTGGGTTGATTTCTTACTGGGGTGGTTCGTTGGAGTGATGCTCCGGGATGTCGTACTCTTGGGAGTGGCAGCTAGGGATTGGACACTCTTCTCACCGGGGCCTTTTCCCTGTTGTTTGTATAATTCATTGGTGCTTTGTAATGTATCTTGGTCGCCAACATTAGGAGCAAGAGTGTTCTCGTCATTGTCTCTGTCTTCGTTCAGGAGTGTATGGATAAAATAATTGTTGAAGCCAACTGCTAGTAAATGTTCTAAAAAAATCCCATTACGGTCGAACCCTCTCAGTCTTTCAACATATCTTAGGTTCAAGTTATTGAAATGGCCTATGAATTCATCAATCTTATAGTCATTCCTGAACACGAAGTCCCCAAATTTCCAAGCCAGAGGAATGAACTGCTTTTTTCTCTTATCATGGAAAAAATGCAACCAATAGTTGTACTGCCTTTCTATTTCTGTAACAAACATTATGTCCGTAATGTGACATGGAAGGAAGGCAGGCTTTGCTTGGAGCCAAAAATCATTATTACACTGTAATTCTCCATTTGTTCAAGTGTGCCCTTCCTTTCCAAAAACTTGGTTTCCTAGTCAGACATCCGGGGAGCATCCTGTTGATATTATGGTAGCTTCGGGAGGTATGAACCTCTATTGTGACCTTTGACAAGATTAGAATGTTCCGGATGAAAGAAAAGAAATGAACATAACCCTAGAAGAGATGTCGGTTGAAGAGAGATAATTAATATGAATTAATTAGTACCCAGAATGAGAAGTCGGCCCAGGCAAGTCTGGAAAGATTACTATAAATACAGGGCGCCAGTCTCTCATTTGACACAATTCTCAGAATCACAGAAAGTCACTTGTGCGCACTACAGTCTGGCAGTCTTATTCTCAAGTCTCGGAGAAGGTGCCATGCCAGTTTTGGGTTGGACTCTTTGATCAGCTTTGGTTAGTTCTTGCTTGGTGCATTAGCCTTGCTTGGATATTGGATTGCTACCAAGATTCTTCTCTTTGTCAAGGTCAAGGTACTCGAAGGGTGGCTTCGGCCTATGGTTGGGTGACAATAGTGATAATGTCAATGGTAAAACGAGCACATCCATTCATATTCTAATAGGTTATGGGCCCACACCTCCTTCATTCAATCTAACCGCTAGAAGGAAGCATAGCCATTAGGATACTAATCTCATTGAAGAAATTATGCTAGGGTTACTAGCAGGAGCAGCTTCCAAGACACTACCGCTAGGGTTACTAGCAGGAGCAGTTGCAGAAACCCTAAAACCCAGATCCATCACCTTGTGATGGAGCATCTTGCTCAAGGAGAAGTTATTCAAATGCGCCCTAGTTCAACGCACCTTTTGGCTCTCTCAGAAGATATAAATGTCAGAGTTGAAGTTTTGGATCAACGCATGACCAATCACTAGTCAATCGAAGACATGAGTGAAAAGACCAGTCTTCTACACTACTCAACACTCACATGAATGATTGAAGATGACATGTGGATAATTGATAGTGGAGCTTCGAGGCATATGACGAGAGATCAAGCCAGACTCTCAAATCTAAATGAGAATAAGACATCGTACAAGGTAGAGCTTGGAGACAAAAGCACTTACCTAGTGGAAGGATTTGGACAAGCCTCCATCAAGTTGAAAACAGGTAACAATGTTCACTTAAGCAATGTTTTATATGTGCCTAGTTTAGAAAAGAATCTTGTATCCATATCTTTCCTAGAAGACAAAGGAAACCGAATATCTTTCGTAGATGGAAAAGTGTTATCTTGGCATAAAGACATCAACATAGAAAATTCTAGGGTTATTGGAACCCATGAAGGAATTCTATACAGACTACTAGAACAAAATGAAGAATCCCTCGTACATGATGAAGTCAGACCCAATGAACTTTGGCACATAAGGTATGCTCATATTAACTATCAAGCATTACCTTTTCTCAAAAACATGGTTGAAGGAATACCAGAATTGCAGTCTACACATGAAGGAATTTTCAAAGGATGTGCTCTTGGAAAGAATATTAAGAAACCATTTCCAAGCAGTAACAATAGATCTAAGGAGATTCTAGATCTAATACACTCAGATGTTTGTGGTCTGATGCCAGTCAAATCTCTAGGAGGATATCTTTACTACGTAATATTCATAGATGATTACTCAAGAAAGTCTTGGTTATATCTTCTAAATACAAAGGACGAATTATTCAACAAATTTCAATAATTCAAAGCAGAGATATAGAATCTCACAAACAAGAAGATCAAGACCTTAATAACAGATAATGGAGGAGAATACACATCAAAGGAATTCGTTGCATTCTATAAATCGGCAGGGATTAGGAGGGAGATGATTGTTCCTCATAATCCTCAACAAAATGGTGTAGCAAAAAGAAAGAATAGATCTATTGAAGAAACCGTAAAATCACTACTGAACGATCAAGGTTTATCCATGTTCTTATGGGGAGAAGCAACCATGACAAAAATATATGTTCAAAATAGAATTCCTCATTGCATATTGAAAGACATGACTCAAGAATAAGCCTTCTCAAGTAAGAAAACTAATGTGGAAAACCTAAGAATCTTTGGATGCCCTGTTTACTCTCACATTCCCAAGGACAAAAGGAACAAATTAGAACCCTCGGGAAAGAAGGGCATATTTGTGGGATACGACGAATCATCCAAATCTTATAGAATCTATATTCTGGAACAACACAAGATTGAAGTCAGCAGAGACATAACTTTCAATGAAAATATGGCTTTCAATAAATCCATAGAAGAAACTATAGAAGAAGAAGAGCATGAAGAATCTATTGAAGAAAGAACAGAAAACCAAAATGACGAAAAGGAACAACTTGATAATCCTATGCAACCATGTGAGACCATTGATTCATACACCATACCTAAGACTAAGAAACGACTAGCTTGGCTTGAATCTACCTTACAAGAAGTAGAAAGACTCAAGGTTCCAGATGGGACATTCAGAAAAAGTAAGAAGCCTAAAAGATTCTCAAGTTATGCATCATGTATGAGAAATCGTCTAGATGAAGAACCTACCACGTTTGAAGAAGCAGTTCAAAAGAAACAATCAAAAGAAGCTATGACGGAAGAACACCAATCCATTTCATTCATGTGGGAATGGATCATTTTTTGCTTTGACAAAGTCGCCTTTTTTGTGCATTCCTTTAAGAGATTGTGATATGTATAGGAGTCTAGATAGTGGTTTTTAGAGAAAATATCATTCACATTGGTTTCTTGTATTTTAAGAGCAACAATGATAGCTTTTCTGTGTTGGAGATGAAACATTAAGTCAAGTAGTGGTACAATTTTTTTTGTTATGGTTTGTTAATGGCAGTGTCACTACCATTGCCAACGTTGTTACTGTGGAAGTAGAAGGCGATATATATATATATATATATATATATATATATATATATATATATATATATATATAATTCGATGATTATTAGGTTTACAACCGCGTGTATAAATACATGCAAATGAATATAGTCACATCTTTAGACAACAAACATGACTTTAAATTAATGGTATAATTAATAATTAATGGACTTTGTTATATATAATAAGGTATATTGCAAGTTATCCCTCCTTGAAAAGCTTCATCCTTGAAGCATGGGTAAAGATGAGTGCTTGGATCTAAACTCCTTATTTTCCAAAGTAGCTTCATCTTCTAACAAGTTTTTGCATTTGATCAGATACTGATAAACTCTTCTAAAATGCAATAATTTGGTTTGTACTTCTAAGATACCTTCATGAAGCAAAATTAACTTTCCTTCTTCATCCAAAAGAGGTAATTATTTTTGTATATGGATGGTAAGAACCAACTTTTTCTTCAAACAATAAACATGAAAAACATCATGCAATTTCCCTTTATTTGAATATCAAGGGCATAAGCAACTTGACCGATTCTCTTTTGAATTCGATAGGATCCATAAAACTTATGAGCTAATTTGTGTTTCTTGTAATTTTTAAGAGAACTTTGTTTGTGAGGTTGTATTCAAACGAACACCCAATATCCTATCATAAATTCTCAGTCAATTCTTCTTTTTTCATCTTTTTGTTTTATTTGGTTCCTTGCTTGTTCGAGGTAAGCTTTAAGAGTGTGTAAAATTTCATCTGATGTAGCTAGATAGTTTTTCACGGTAGGAACTTTGGAATTGATAACCTATTCTTTAATGGAGGGAGGTGGATAACCATACAATGCTTCAAACGGGGACATTTCCGTGATATGTACTATTGTACCATCATTATGCAAGATGCAACTAATTAATTGTGTCGAACGATCATTCAAAAAATTTCTTAGATACCCTTCGAGGCATTTATTAGCCACTTCGGTCTGGCCATCTGTTTGGGGATGGTATGAAGTACTCATGGTTAAGGATGTCCCAACTTGGTGAAACAATTCTTTCCAAAATTTTCTAGTGAAATTGAGATCCTTGTCACTTACAATAACCTTGGGAAATCCATGAAGCTTAAAAATATTTTTAACATAGCTATCAACGACTTGGCTAGCCTTGGATTTTGAAGAAATCAGAACAAAGTGGGCATATTTGGTTAGTCGATCTACGATTACAAGTATAACATCTTTTCCTTTAGAGGTAGGAAGACCAGTAATAAAATCCATAGATATTTAAGACAATTTTTGGACTGGAACATGAAGGGGTTGAAGAAGACATGGAGGAGCGATTGTTTCAAACTTTTGTCAATGATAGGTGTCACATTATGCCACATATTTCGGAATGTCGACCCAAATACCCTTCCAAAAGAAAGATTGGTGTATATTGTAGTGAGTTTTGAAAAACCCCACATGGCCTACTGTCAGACAATCATGATTTTCTTTCAAATCTTAGAGTTTGAACTTGGAAGAGTTGGGTAAAAATATCCTTTGTTTGTACCACAATATGTCATTCTCCCAAGTGAATTTAGGATTTGTAGTTGGGTTGCTTTCAACCTACTCTATTAGCTTCCTTATCTTTGGATTTTTGACATACTCATTTTGAAATTTTGAGATCCATTCAGGATTGACGATGGAAATAACACATAGTGTAGCGTCACTATCAAGTGTTCTTAATAACTCGTTTGCAATTAAATTCCCCCTTTTTTATAAAGAATATCGAAGTCAAAGACCTGAATTTTGCTCACCCATTTTTGTTTCTCTAATGAAAGGTTCTTCCGAGTTAGAAAATACTTCAAGCTATTGTGGTATTTTTTCACAAGAAATTTTGTTCCGAGCGAGTATTGTTTCCATTTAACCAAGGCATGCATGCTTGCCAACATTTCTTTGTCATGTGTTGATTTTGTTTGTCCCTTGGTTTGAATTTTCGACTTTTGAATGTGATGGGATGATTGTATTGCATAAGAATGGCACCTAATCTTGTTCTTGAAGCATCACATTCAAGGACAAATGTTTTGGAGAAATATAGTGTTGTCGAAACCAAGGCGGATGTTATTAAGAGATTCAACCTTCTAAAACAAGCTTAAACTTCATCATTCCATTTAAACACATATTTTTTCAATAGTGTTGTTAATGGGCCATAATTTGCACGTAGTTTTGAACAAATCTTCTGTAGTACCCAGTAAGACCAAGGAATCCTCATAATGATGTGATTGATTTAGGGCTAGGCCACTCAATAATTGCCACATTTTCTTCGGATCAACCTTGATTCCTTCATCTGATATGACATGTCCGAAAAATACTATTTCTTTTTGTCCAAAGCTGCATTTAGATTTGTTGGCATATAACTTATTCTCTTGAAGGAGTTTTAATACTGACTCTATGTGCTTGAGGTGTAAGTTCTAGTTCTTGCTATAAACAAGAATATCATCAAAGAAGACAAGTACAAACTTTCATAGGTACGAACAAAATAAATCATTAATTACTACTTGGAAGGTAGCAGAAGCATTGGATAAACCAAAAGGAATGACCATAAATTCGTACAACCCTTCATGGGTATAAAAAGAAGTTTTAGGAATGTCTTCCTCTCGAATTCTTATTTGGTAATAACCTGATTTCAGGTGCAACTTGGACAAATATTTAGCACCATGGAGCTCGTCCAATGACTCGTCCACAATTGGAATTGGAAACGTATCCTTTATCGTAATTTTGATCAATGTTCGATAATTGATACAAAGTCTATATGATCCATCCTTTTTTCTAACAAGTATGACCAGAGCTAAGTAAGGACTCTTACTTCATGTAAGAACACCGTTGTCCATTAATTCTTGAACCAAGCATTCAATTTTTGTCTTATGTTGCTGAGAATGCCTATAATATTTTCTTCTAATTCAAGTGGAACTGGGGATGAATTCTATGATGTGGTCTCTAGAACGAGGTGGAGGTATCCCATGGGGAGGTTCCTAAAAAATGGTGCTATATTTTTCAAGAATTTTGTATAATTTCTTGGGATCGTTATTTTTGTGCTCATTAGTAGTTCCCTCTATTACATAACAGTGTAAGAAATAGTCTTGGGCTCCCTTTTTAATAATTTTTTCCATCCTATTAGACGAGAGTATCTGTGGGGGAGGACAGTTAATTCCTTGTGATTTTTACTTTTCCCAATTTTCACAAAATATTATAAATTGTTATTGTAAGTTTAATCTAATAGTACCAAGCATGGCTAACCATTGGGAACCCAAGACACTATATACCCCTCTAATTGGCATAAAATACATAGGATATTTTCAATTTGTAGTCATCCATGGATACTTCTACCTTGTGGCATTTCCCATCACATGAAGCAATCCTATTTCTCGGGATGGAGACTTGAAATTTAGAGGTAGGATAAATGAACGTGTTTAATTGTCTTGCTATCTTCGTATCTATAAAGTTATGCAAATTGCCTCTATCTATGAGCATTGTTACTTTAGTTTTCTTAACATAGCCATAAACTTTAGGGTTTCGGGTTGAGAAATACCCGTCATTGCGACGACAAAGAGTGTGTTGAGCACACACTTATACTGAGAGGGGGGGTGAATCAGTATAAGGTTATCCTTTTCTTTTTAACATTCATAAACCATAATGAAGTAATCAAATAAATATAACAACGAGAAGACACAATATTTAACGTGGAAACCCTTTCGAGAGAAAACCACAAAAAACATCTTTTTATTAATTTGTAGGCACCAACCTACTGGAGACATCAATCCCCACTATTATTTGTAGGCACCGACCTACAAGAGACATCGATCCCCTCTGATGTTTGTAGGCACCGGCCTACAGGAGACAATGATCCCCTCTCTTGTTTGTAAGCACCAACCTACAGGAGACATCGATCCCCTTTGTTGTTTGTAGGCACCTACCTACAAGAGACATCAATCCCCTCTATTGTTTATAGGAACCAACCTACATGAGACATTGATCCCCATAGTTGTTTGTTATGTAGACACCAACCTACTTACATGTTCTTCATTTGCATTTCCTTCATTGGTCTTCTTGTTTCTTTTGTCTTCACCAAATCTGCTCTGCGCTCGTTACTTCTTCTTTCACCAAATCTGCTCTGCACTTGCTACTTCTGCTTCCGCCAGATCAACTCAGTACTCGCTCCTTTTGCACCAGATCTTCTTTGCACTTGCTACTTCTGCTTTCGCCAGATCAACTCGGCACTCACTCCTTCTACTTTTGTCAAATCTGTTCGACACTCACTCCTTCTTTCGCTCTTCCTTCACTAGATATTCTTGCTTCTACTTCTACCTTAGATCCGCCTTTACCAATTTTGCTTGCTAGACTGCCAAATTTATTTTCTAGAACACCAAATCTGATCTTTGTTAATATTTAATCACCGCTCCTTGAATGATATTCAATCATCACTCCTCAAATGGTATGCATAAGAATATTACATTTTCACCCTCACACACATTTTTTTCTCATAACCCTCTTATCCATTTATACTTTACCATAAGCTTTACATGAAAAGTCATGTTCAATTGAAAAGTCATGACTTTTATTAAATAATAATTAATTCCCCCCCTTTTTATTTTTAATTCACTTGTTAACATACCATGGGTAAAATACAACCATGGTTTTTAAATCCATTTGCAATTACCACGTGCATTTTCCCTTTTACCTTTTTTAATCCATTTTCATGTTTACTCCACTTTTCTGTAAACTCTACTTTCACTTTTACCTTTTTTTTTTAAATCCACTTTCATGTTTACTCCACTTTTATGTAAATTCCACTTCCACTTAACTTTTCCACTTTTGTATTTATTGAAGTAAAGTCATATATTTGGATACTTACTTACCTCTCCACTTTTAAGTAAACTCCACTTTTACTTTTACTTTTTTTATTCGAATAAAAAAGATAAATTTTATTTTTGTCTGTTGGAGAAAATAAATTTACATTTTGTAGATACATGTCCAACATGTATGAGTTCATGAGAGGAAAACTAAGCCAAAGACTTAATTCTTTGTTAGATACAAAATGAGGAAACATCCTTTGTAGATATCATAATATATTGAAATACATAAAAAAGAAACTTCCCATTTGTGAAACAAAAAGTTTGTTGAAAATAACATCAAGCCGCAGCCTCTGTAGGCCTGTAGAGTAACCAGTCCCTGCTGAAAGAACAAAAAATAAAAAGCTGGAAAGGGATTATAGCCTCTTGTGTATCTCTTTTAAGACACGATAGAGCAAAAAAAAAACAGGAGACATCCACCCCCTGTGATCCAACAACGATAACCCAAAACTGTGCCAAACTTAATCAACAACATCCCTGTGGCTCGAAGAATCCAAAAAAGACCTGTGCATTCAAAAAAATTATGAACCATCCTTGTCTTCCTTTATCATCCATGTCCCAACAACCATCTACAAACCTTCTTTAGAGAGAGAGTCTTCTTCTTGGTTCCCTTCCCTATAAACATGATGAATAGAGTAGTTGTCAAAATAGGCCAGAATTATGAATACTTCCTCGAGCAAGGGAATCAAGATTATGTTGTGTCATCTCTAATATTTGCGGATCTAGTTAATAACCAACAATGAATCGCCAAATAACTAAAGAGTGTGTACATCTTTTTCCAAGGCAAAAAGCAGTAGCAGTTTGAGAGACATAAGTTCTGCAAAATTGTTTGTGTCGGGGCCTAGCCCCATTTTGAGTATGAAAAAATGAGTGTTTGTAAGGAACAAAACTGCTCCTCCACCATAATAGGTGTTATTTTCTTTTGAGGCTCCATCAAAAAAGGCCCAAGGCCTGTTTGAATCAACTGAGACTTCCTATAGAAATCTCCCTCCTATGTCTTCCTTTTCTTGAGGGAAATGCTCTAGAATGCTCAGTCCTTGGCTAACTAGTAGCTCCAAGAGGGATGATTTGCCATGAAATATTGTTTCATTCATGGCCAGCCAAACCCCCCAATTCAAAATTAAGGGTAGGGACTTAATGTTTCTATTCAAAGGTTGGGCAAGCCATTCTTTCCAGGCCTCTTCCACTAAATTCCCTTGCCATCAACACATCTATCCCAACACTCGTGAGCACTCTTTCCAAATTTTTCTTACAAAAGGGCATAGAAGGAGCAAGTGCACTCCAGTCTCCTCATCTCCTTTGCATAAAGTGCACCATCTTGGCCCTTCTATCTTTCGTCTCTTTATTCTATCTTAGGTGGGGATCTTGTTCTTAATTAAGAACCACATGAAAATATGAGATTTTAAGGGACATTTTATCTTCCACATACCCTTCCACCACCAGACAAGCTCCTAGATATGTATATCTATCATCAGTTGGGTATAACCAAGTTTTGGCGTGCAGTCTTTAAAAGGGGAGTTTTTCCAGACCAATTCATCCTCCTTTTCAATGATGAAAATGTGGGCATTTTTTAGGCTCCTTGTGTAGTTTTCCCAGACTTCTATGAATTGGTCTCTCGATCCAAACTGGTCAGAAATTTTCCATTCTTGAGCCCCAATGGATGAGCACACCTCAGCAGATATTTGTCTTAAGTAGTACAACAAATCATTAGGGATAATATCGCTAATTCCACTACCAGGCCATGGGTCTACCCCAATTATGACTTGTGTTCCTTTCCCTCTTCTCCATGCTAACCCTTCCCCAATTACTTAAAAAAAGCAGATAATTGCTTTCCATATTATTGTGTAGTTTGTTCTTCTTTTTGTAGGGTTCTGAATCCATTCCTCTATAGGTTCTAGAAAGATATATTTATGCTACACCACCTGGGTCCACAAATTTTCATAAGTGATCAATCTCCAGTTTGACTTAATTGTTAAGGCCTTTGCGAAAATATTTTTTTTTGAGCCTCCATCCTCCAAGTGTTTTTGGAACTGCCACTGCATCCCATTTAACCCAGGGTGCAACAAACTGATCCTTTGAGCCAGCCCAAATAAATTTAAAACGGTTTTTCCGAGCTATTTCTAGGACACATTTTTTAGGATCCAAGCTAAGGACATCCAATATACTGGGATGGATTCTAAGACATATTTTTCAGAACCAACCTACTCACACGAGATAGCCACCTAAAGCTCCACCATTTTAATCTTTTTTCCAATTTAGCAATCAACCATTTTCAATCTCCTTTCCAAAAATTACTTAGCTTAAACTGGGAACCCAAATATTTGAGACCTTTATCCAACTCTTGTTGCTCAAAAGGGAAGAGGTCCTTATAACTCCCATGTTCTTCTAACTCTATATTGTGTGTTGAGAGGGTGGAAATTATTTCGTTTATCTTCATTATTGTGGCCTTTCCAAATATCTCCAAGATATTAGACAATTTCTAGGCATCACTCCTTTGTTCATTACAAAAGACAAGATATCGTCAACAAAAATGAGGTGGGTGATATTTAGATTTTGAGATATCGAAATACCCTGGAACTCACCACACGATTTTGCCTCTGTTATGTCTCTATTGAGTGCTTATGTAATTAGCAAAAAGAGGAGCGGTGATAAGGGGCATCCTTGCCTCAATCCCCTCTCTGCATGAAAGAAAGACGAGGTTGAACCATTAATTAGTACTGCAAAAGAAACTGATGTTATACATCACATTACCCAACTGATTAAAGGGACCTCAAATCCTAAGTGGGTTAGAAGCATTCGAATGTAGAGCCAACCGACTCGGTCATAGGCTTTTGAAAGCTCAATCTTTAAAATTTCCCCTTTCACATTTCGAGACTTCAGACTATGCATCGCCTCCTGTGCCACACCAATAGCTTCATGAATTTGCCTCCCTTCCAAGAAACCAAATTGTTTCTTGGAGATATTCTTTGAAAGGATATCCTTGATTCTTCTTGCTATTATTTTGGAGATCACTTTGTAAATGGAATTATAAAGGGAAATAGGACGGAAATCATCCAAGGAGGATGGATCATCAGATTTCATAATGAGTGATATGAAGGTGGAGTTAAAAGGAACTTGCATGTGGCCCTCAATTCTAGATTCTTCTACTAACCTCGGGATGTATGCCCCAATGAGCTCATAGATCCCTTTGAAAAATTCTATGGTCTAGTCATCTGGACCAGGGCTTTTATCTTTCTGAAAGTTGTGGAGCCCTTTATTGAGTTATTCTTCTGTGACTTCCTCTATTAGAGATTTGTTTTCATCTTCCCCAACAAATCTAGGAAAGAAAAGCTCCACTAGCAAATTTGGGTCATTTTGTGACGGTTATTTCGATGCTCTTGCAACGTTATGTCGTGGATATTGCAATGAATCTTGAGTCTCTCAAACGTCATTTCATGTGACGTGGAAATTTCGACGAACTTGAATTAACGTCACAAGAGCGACGACTGTAGGGAACTTGCCACAATTACGACAAAAAAAGAAATATCGTCACCAATACGACTAAGTAAAGAATTCGTTGAAAGAGCGACACAGTAGGGATCGTCGCACACTCGACAATATAGGCAGAGTAAGTGAAAACATTGCCATGAATTGACTATCGAAATGTTCGTCGCTATTGCGATGACAACATGATATATAGCGATGAAATTGCTATACAAATTTCATGGTGTATATAGCATATTTGTCACAGGATTTCTATTGTGCATTGAAATTGAGACGCCTAATTTTGTGGGTTATATAACAAATTCGTCGTAGGATTTCTATTGTGCGTCGAAATTGAGACGACAACTTTTGTGGTTTATATAGAAAATTCATCGCAGGATTTATGTTGTGCGTCGAAATTGCGACGACAACTTTCGTGGGTTATATAGCAAATTCGTCACAAGATTTCTATTGTGCGTCGAAATTGCAACGACAACTTTTGTGGTTTATATAGCAAATTGAGTGTAGGATTTATGTTGCACATCGCAATTGCGACGACAACTTTCATGGTTTATATAACAAATTCGTTGCATGATTTCTATTGTGCGTCGCAATTGCGACGACAACTTTCGTGGTTTATATAGCAAATTCATCGTAGGATTTCTTTTGTGCGACGAAAACGATTTATTTAAAAAAAAAAAAAAAAAAATTGGGCAAAATAAATAAAATTTTATTTTTGAGCAAAAACAATAAAATTTTATTTTTGAAGATAGGGGGCATGTATTGGAAGAATATTATAGGCTATGAAGTTCATTATATTCTTGAAAACATTTCACAAAGGGAAATTCTCTGAAGTAAATAACGTATGGGTAGATCGCTCTAGATGTGATCAAGCACCATCTAGTTTTGATTTCAAGAGTAAAAATATGGCGTCACATTGAATCCAGAGTTACCCTCATATATTTATAGTTAGTCTCTCAATTCATCTCAATAGGACCTCATCTATATTAAAAAATTCAAGTATGCTAGAATAGAGAATGCCTTTTGTTGAAAGAATTATCTAAAGGTCTTATTTTCACATTCAAGGGGGCATTAACCCAGGAGGAAGAATGCTCCATTAAATTGGGTTTTTTATGGTTATACTAAGACATCTAGAGAATATGTCTTGTTCAATAAAGACAAGTTCTAGTTGTACAATCTCGTAACATAGTGAAAAGAACATAGTTTGATGAATGTTTGGCATAGGCGAAATTCAATGAGTCAACCAAAACATATATATGTAACAATATATATTTGATATGGATCATATGTTATTAAAATAGATAACATATACATATCAAATATATTTTTATGTGTGATCTTTACTAAACATATAAGTTGTAAGGTTGGCTAAGCTCATCACGAGAGGCATTGAAAAACAAAGGCTTCTCTATTCTACTCCGAATTTTTAGGATTTTTATGGCTCCCTAAGAAGGTTTGTATCTAGATGCATTCATGGATTTTCATCACAATTGGTTTTATTAATCTTTAAATATTATCCACATTCCAAATCATGTGGGAATCTTTAAAATGAAGGGCCATTCCATTTATTGGGAATATTTAGAAATATCATCCTAAGTACAAAGCTTGTGGGGATCTAGTTGGGCAAGGTCATTGTCTTCTTATTTGCTTAATGATTTATACACAAGGCTAATTTCCTTGCGAACTTACCTTTCTAACATTATTTTTTATGAGTACATGAGAAATAGTTCACATTTGGGAAAAAAATCAGTGTCATAGAACGTTTATCCATCTTAATTCTTAAACTACATGTTGGAGGGTGAATTATCCATGACAAACAAACATGTTTTTAAATGGCATGTTGCAGGAGGGATCACAACATCCCCTCTTTAGCTACCAACCATACAAATCTTGAATCTTTGTTGAGAATCACAACACCCTTTCTTTACCCATCAACTAACCAAACCTAGTTAACATGGGATATTATTTAATTATATATTATGTATATAAACACCTTTTTTTTCTAGCAAGAGAATTAAATTTGGAT
>ML780022.1:609662-623488 GCA_009831015.1 Picea engelmannii | reverse complement strand
TCCTTCATTATGATGCGTTAAGTTAGATGACAGGATGTTTTTACTACTTTGATGTAGACAGGTGCTGCTGACTCAGTTTCATTGAGTGTGCAGGGTTTCGGACCTTGAGGATGCAGAGGCATCGGTGGAACCCCCTTGGACTCTAGATTGAGTCAGGGAGTGTGCTATTTGGGTTGATTCATTTACAGTGATATTGCTTTGTTTTGATGATATGATAATGATTTTATGATATGTTGTTGACATGTTCTGACACGATGGTTGATGATGCAGGCTGATGATAGCTTGCCGACCAGACTCACATATGGAGTAAAGGGGCCACACACGATTTCCAGAGAGATTGAGGGAGAGGTGTGGACAACAGCCCTGCCACAACCTACTAGCACTCCCGCCGTGGCTCGAAATATAGGTTAATGATTACCTAGTTTGAGGGGATCCACGATGTTGTGAGGGCAGACTACAACAGTCGCTCATGATGATTCTAAGGGGCGCGCAATAAGGCGGGGGCCTTATTCCTTAGAGCCCTTAGTCTCCAACAAGTTCACCTGGCAGAGTGTTGACTCCAGGGGTTATAGATGTCTACCAATCAGTCAAGTCGGCGAGTGGCACCCTTGGAGAATTAAAATTATTAAAGTGTGGAAGTATAAAAGTTAGGATTTTATAAATACAATGAAAAGATTAATAAGTGCTTTATCTTTTTGGGTTTAAAAAAAAATAATAATAATAAAATAAAATAAAAAGGAGGAAAGGAACAAATAATAGTAATAAGGAAACTTGAAATAAAGGAAACTTGAAATAAAGGAAACTTAATAAAGGAAAGTAGGGGACATAGGGTAAAAAGCAAAAAGGAATCAGCAGTTAAGAAGTTACTAAAAATCAGCAACTTCATTTAAGGAAAGTTATTAAAAGCATGAGAGGGGATCTAGGAACCCTAGAAGAAATTTTAGGAGCGACTTTAGGGGGGGGTGAGGGAAATGAGTCTTTTATTTAAATCAAAGAAAATAATTTTGGAGAAACATGGGGGACGAGTGACACTTGGACGGCAGAGAAGTTTTAGAGGATTGTCATTAAAAATTAATTAATAATGATTTAGGGAAAGTAGGTGGGTCTCAAATTTCTATAAAAGAAGGGGAAAAGGAGGAAGAAGGGATGAACGGTGAGCGTAACGTTACGCTGTCGGATTGAGTCTTGATTGTTTGTTTGTGAGGAGTTGGGCATTTCTCAGTTGTATTGGAGTGGTAGTTCAGCCTTGGAGGCGAGCTGAGAAGCTAGTGTTATCTCTGGTTCTTGTGTGGCCCCTTTGTGGCTCGGGGGGCTAAGGGGGAAGTAGAGTACCCCTAGCGATTGGCTGGGAGGTACCGGTGAGCTCGCTATAGTCGGCAAGCAGGAGCGGCAAGGAGCGCGGGACATCGATCGAGGCGCAGACTTCAATCAAGACGGTCGAAAGGGAAAAAGGTATGTGCGTTATTTGGTAGTAGAATGCTTGGATGTAATTCTTCGTTGTAATATTGTTGCAGTATATTCTTTTCATTCATCACTCTGGACTGTATAAAATAATTCTGCTGTAATTCTGGACTGCGCAAATTTAAATGATGGTGCGGGAATGTGTAATTTTTAATATTTTTTGTTTTGAATTTGACTGTGGGTCATTTTTGGGGCGATCAATTCTGTGGGCATTCTCTTTAATTACTGTGGGCTTTCCGTGTTGGGCAATTCATTTTATAAAATTTGGTCATGTCTTTTAAATTACTGTCATTCATTTTCTTACTCCTGGCAAATCGTTTTCACCAGGCAATTCATTTACCTCTGGAAATCCATTTTATCTTCTGGCAAATCGTTTTCACCTGGCAATTCGTTTATCCTCTAGCAATGCGTTTTAATGGGCGTTTAATGATCTGCGTTTTAATGGCGTTTTGATCATGTGTTCATTCAGAATGGGCATTAATATATATCAGCTACGTTTTCTCTATTGTGGTCTGCGGTTGTATTATTGTTGCCTTCTTCTGCGTCTATGGGCGTTTCCCATTAGTGACCTGCTTTCTATTTTATCGTTGGGCATTTTATTCCATTCCTGAGCATTTATTTCCATTCATGATTTGCTGTGTGTGTCATGTCGTTTTTAATTACTGTGAGAGTTCCCATTTCAGCGTGCGTTTGTACAAATATGTGAGCTATTCGGCGTTTTATTCTTGGGTGCGTTTGCACAGATGCATGCGTTTGACTCTGCGTTCATTTAGGGGCGTTTCAATGGCATTCACTGATATATATTGGGTGTCTTTTGTCTGCGTGCTAAATGTTTTTATGGTGTGAGGTTTATTGATATATTTGGGGAGTTTTTGTTATTATGTTGGTGTTTTAAAGTTTGCAACGCTCGTAAGCTGTTAGCCTAATCCCACCATCGAATTCCAATTATTTAATTTATTGACCTTTTTCTTATGCACTCAATTTCAAAACTACACTGTTTGCAATGAGATTATAATACATATATCAGTGTTCCATGTTGATTTTGTTATCGATTCATTTCAATTCGGTACATCTAATTGTCAAGTGGATTGTACAGTTATTCAATTCGGTACAGTCCATCTTTTTCCATATCTTTATCAATTTAAGGATATTGTCTGTATCATTTTCTTATCACTATAATTTCGGTTAATTAATAGTGTCTTAAATTCGGTTCATCATTTAGGGTACAGATTATGGCTTCAGTTATGGCAGTAAATCCTTATGCTGATAGGAACGCAGAATGATAGATTATGGAGCGTCTCCTTGACCAACCTTATTGATTAGTTAGTACCTAACAATAGCCAACTACTGAATTTAGTCAACGCCCTATATAATGTTACAGTCAAGCAATGAATATTAAGTTACTGTATTGTGATGAAATGGCATTGATAATGCTTGAATCGAATGTTATTTATTTGCCCTGTCATGAGAACATAAAATGGAAGGATGATTAGTTATTAGATTTGATTCTGAAATTCGTAGTTATTGAGGATATAGTCGGGTATAGTCGTGGGCAGAAGCATGGTTTCTGTATTTGTACATTGTTGTAGTAACTTGAAAAAGGTAACTGGTTAGAATAGGAAGTTTCCATTCTGTACGGGTGATGATTTTGCAAAAGAAAGGGTAATTGCAGCAGTCTTAACGTTTAGGGAAAGTCGTTGTCATACCACCGGCTGTTATTCAAAAGTTAATATAAAATGTCATTATATAAATGCAGATATAAAATGAAGGTTAATGCAGCCACAGTTAGGGCACCCTTTTTTTTTAAACCTTGTTAGCGTATCGGTGAATCTGTTGACCACCTGTCAGGCCTACGTTTTTGGTTCCCTTGTAATCACATGCACGGATACCCTGATGTATTGCCAGGTTGTCATTACCAAATGGGTCTTCGTTTTATGGAATAAGAAGCCCTTCTACATAACGACATTTTAATTATTGTTATTTTTAATTATTGTCATTTTTAACTTTATTATTTTTGTCTTTGTAAATAATGTCCTTCTTAGTTATTGTCCTTTTAATATGGTCATTTTTACATATTGCCCCTTTTAAATATGTGATGGTATTGTAAATTTTCAATATGAAGTTGCTTGTATATATGATGTTAATTTAATTATGATGTTATTTATCAATGTGATGTTATTTTTATACTGACATTAGGGACCGATAATTTAATTATGATGTTATTTTTGTCCTTTTAAATGTTGATATTTTAGATGTGACATTTTTAAATATCTTTATATAGGGTCCCTTTTAAAATACTGTTATTTAAATAATGTCATTTTAAATATTGTAATTGTTATATCTTGTCATGTGTAAATATGATTGTTTATTGATATATTCAATCAATGTGATGTTATTTTTATATTGAATTATGTAAGGGTAATATATGTCATTATAAATTAAGGTGCAATTTTTAGGGTTAGGTATTTTATGAAAAATAATGGCGTTGTGGACTTATCTTAATACGATTAAACCTTTGGTTACTGATGGTTATAAAAAGAAGGTCCGAGAACCAAGTACCTTGATTTACTAAGATTGTAATTGGGGAATCTGCAATTACTTAAATTCACTTTCTTAAACGGTTGGGTTGGGTATCTTGTCTACTAATGGAGTTCAATGGAGCATTGGACCAGTATTAACTGCCTTGAGTCGTGGGAACTACCTTGTCTTAACTTTGATTGGTCATTGCTAGAGTCCTTCGGACATGCGCGTCCGAGAGTTAGTGGTTGTCTTGAGTTGTTGCAGTACCTGGACGAGATCGTTCTTTTTCCTGGTCTGCTTGAGTCAGGCGGGATATAGTCACCCCCTAGTAGCTTTAGGAGACATGTCTGTGTGTGTGATTTTTCTGTGTAAAGAATCTGTGCCGTATCAAGAGTCTAGGGCCCTTTAAAGGTAGGGTTTCCACTCTTACGACACACCTAACAGAGATTACTAGTTTCTGCCTTAGCAGTCGGCCATGAGCCTGTCTAATCTTCTTTCGAGAAGACATAAGACTAAAAGCCCTGCTTTTCTGTGCAGAAATAGTAAACTCTATGTTGGATTCTTCCACCTGTGACTGTACTGTACTCAACACCTGGTGTTGTTTTCTGCTTACAGCGTCTAGTTGTACGCCTTGTGTCTAGGGGCGTTTATTGCTTGTTGTCACTGTGATTGTCGAGGTCGTCTTGTTGTGTTCGTCTTGCTTGCGTCTTGTTCTAGGTCAGGTTACTAGTTTCTGCCTGAGCAGTCGGCCAGGAGCCTGTCTAATCTTCTTTCGAGAAGACATAAGACTAAATGCCCTGCTTTCCTATGTAGAAATAGTAACCCTAACACCCCAGATTCTTCCCTCTGTGTCCTTCTGTGCTCCCCCAACATGTCTTAATGTTTGTGTTATGCGCCTTATGCCTATGGCCGTATATTGTTGCAGTTACTCATTGTGTGCCTTCAGTCTTCTTGTGCTGAACTTGGTGATTGCATCTTGTTGGTTGTCGAGTGGCGACGTAGAGTCAAGGGTGTTGTTACTTCTACACGCGCACACACACCTTAACCAAAAATAAATAAAATTGCACCTGTTCTCAGAGTTGTTGTCGTAACGAGGAGGTCGTTACAATAATCATCAAGTGTTGGGTATAAATTGCAGCAATGGTGTACACAATGTACTAATCTAATGGTTATGAATTAGATCCCGACAAAAATGAAAGTAGAACATGAAAAGTAGAATATTAACTAGAGTTTAGAAATTTCCATTGATAACTACTTTCCCTTTCTAGAAAATTTGGGTTGGGAACAATCAAATTTATGATTTTGATGGGTCAGTGTAGCTTTTGGGGGTACCTTCCACATGATGACACATATTTTAGGGCTATTATTTGCGCTAGCTTTAATGGGTCAAAATTAGGATTTTTCCTAGCGACTTATAGAGGTCTAGTGGAGGTAGGAAGTGAGGTGAAATGGATAGTAAACATGTTGATAATGGTATATTTCAACAAAATCTTGTGGAAATGTCACAATTGAGTAGTTTTTAGGTGATAACATACTTCCCCATGATGTGTGAGGTTAGGAGGAAATTGTATGACCAAAATACATCACAATTTTATTTGCAATGCTCGAAGAGGACCAAGGAGGGAGACAAGTGTCCAAGGAAGGAGGACCACCTGCAGATGAACCATAGAGTACCACCTATCAACAACAAAGTCAAAAGGTGATAGGTGTACAAGATCCCAATAGGGACAAGTTAGGCATATCCATACTCATTAAGAAATCTCATAAAAATGATACAATGGTATGTGTGGCATAAGGGATCCAAGTGAATGAGACAAAATGGGGTCTCAATATAGTACAACATGGGGATGGAAAATACGTGCCAAAGTATAATATAGTGATATGAACAATCATGCATAGAAATTCCTAGAACAATGGGCTTAGGTCCAACATAGAAGCATCATGACTGCAAATAATATGGATACATAGGAATTGATCCTCTACCCCAAGGGGGAGGGGGAAGGAATAAACCTGAGAAGCCTCGATGAACATGCAACAACCTAAGAAGCCCCACTAAATAGGAAAGGGGCTCCAAAAATCTCAAATGAATCAGAAAAAGGGTGACATGATGTAAAGGCTACGGGGAAGGCTCATGCACATAACAAAAATCACATAAAAAGTAAGGGGCTATGTTAAGTGCAAAGGAAAGTGAAGTGGAGTGTTGATGTGGAGCTATATACCAATGTTGATGAAAAGGTATAGACTATGGGGTTTGAAAGCAAAGAGGCATGCCCTCCACGCTTCACATTAGTACTATTGTGGGGCAATAATAAGCTTGGTGACTAGGAGGAAGTATAACTACACCCTCTGCAATGTGGTTGAGTACAATTGGCTAATATCTACCTCAATGAAAGAGGTTGTATAGAAAATACAATGTGGTAGCTCCAATATAGTGAATTTAATTTGAGATTGATATAATTAATGATGAGTGAATTTAGGGATGGTTCTTGATATGACAATGTTTAAACACTAAATAGATAGAGAATAATTGTAGTTTGATGGTTAAATGCATGCATAATAGTTAACATGGAAGTAGGAGTATTGAGATGGGTATTAGTTTTTGTAGTCATAATGTATGAGCCCTATACAAACTTAAGTCTCGGCATGACACTTTGGGTGAGACCTTCCAACGTTATGCGCATTGAAAATGCTAGCACCTAAACTACAACAAGCCCAATTTATTGGACATTGATATGGACAATGATCTAAAATTTAGCCAACAATTGGTTATGTTATCAGTCTAGGAGTCTTTCTAGGTTGTGATTGAAAGAGCCTGGTAACTTAATCAAGAACTCAATAATGAAGGTAAAAAATGGATCAAAGTGAATATCTCACACACTCAATCTTTAATTCAATATATATTTGTATCGATTAGGACAAAAGAAGGCCACCAAAACGGTACTGCTCAGAAAGTTGTAACTGAAATGAATGAAGAAGATTAATCATACCAACAATACCACGTCTATAAAACATACATGTGACAGGACGGATATAACCAACAAAGAATTGCGGGTCTTTGTTTATCTATGTAGAGATAATAAGACAATTATCAATCACAACATAAACATCGAAATGAACAAAATCTCAAACACACAAGAACAGAGATGAAAGGAAAAAGGAAGGACTGAACAATATCCAATGGCAGAAACTTATGATTCCTTGATATATTCAAAACAATTTAGATAAAAGAGTACATGGAGAATCCAAATTCGAACCTTTGTTTCTTTGAAGGCATAGGCTTTATAGCCTTTACATCAAAATCCAAGGTCCTATCAAAAAGGATCTGGAATACTAAAAATAGAACAAAATCAAAACAATTCTCAAGAAAATAGGATCAGATCCTATTTTTAAGGGGTCAAACCCTTATCACAATCTAGTCTTCAATCTCTTCGATATATTTAGTGATCTTCTGGGAGGTGTCAAGATAATTCAAAATTCTTCTCCGACACCTGGGCAAATCTTCAAACAAAAATAGGAGAACCTTTGAGCCTTTTATCCTTTCTATTTGCCTCAAAACCTGAAAAAGACGATGATCTCTATTCTTTTTAAAATTGATACTTGTTTTAAACCATCCCTGAATGATTTGGCCACATATAGATTCGATATGGGAAAAATTACTATCATTATGTCTGTGTTTGCGCTTTCGGTAGCTAACGTGTATGGAACAGAGTAAAATAAGCTGCCAAAAGTGAGGGTTTTCGGTAGCTTACAACACCTTTTCAAAACTGATTAAGCTGCCAAAACTGCAGGTCTTCAAAACTGATTCTGAAACTGCAAAAATGGGATCCCTTTGGTCTGTTCGCATTCAGGTCTCTTCCCTCAGGTTCACAACAGCTTCTGCTAGATCTTCAAGAGCAGGATGTGCTCTAGTTTTAGGTTTTTTAAGCATTAGTTTTATCTTTAAGCACTTGACCAACTTATGCAGTCTCTGGTTTTCCTTAAGCAATTTCATATTCTTCTTTTCCTCCTTCACATGCATTTTATCTATCCTCTGCAAAGAATATCTTACCTCATCAGATGTTCTTTTCAAGGCCTGGTTATGAGATTTTACAACCCTTTCTAACACCTCGAGTTCCTTTACTTGTCCTTTAAGCCTCTTGATCTTTGATGATTTGTTGACTCTCTTTCTTGTTGATGTCTCAGGTATTTCAAGATCAGGAGCTTCATTTTCAAAGGCTTCATTTTCAGGGGCTTCAATTTCTGCCATAGTTGGTTCAGATTCATAATCTGAATAAGGTAGATTTAAGATATTCTTTTTAGCAGTTGTGTTTTGAATTTATGCTACTTGATCAAAGTCAAGATTTCTCTTTGTTGTCTTGGTACTAGGTGAGGGAGTTGGCTCCTCTGTCTGTACTAGGGACATAGCCCTTCTCTTTCTTTTGTTGCTCCTAGATGTAGATGACCCTTTGGTAGGAGTTTTCCTTTTTCCCTTAAGTTGAATTTCATGTTCAAATTGTCCCCAAAATAGAAGGTAATCCCATGTCATCACACTTTTCTACAGTTCCTCCATCACTATGAGTTTGATGAGGCCATGATGAAAAAGTCTGGTGCTTACTTTCTCAGGTTTAGCCTAGACTTGATGTGTCATCTTGGTCAAGCTTCTATGAAGGTAGTGGGGCAAATTCAGAAGGTTCCTCCTAGTAAACTGATTCATGAATTTAAAATGATATAACATAACTCTTTTCTACCTGCCCTCACAAGTGATATACACTTGAATTACTTTAAGAAATTGTTGTCATTTCTCTTCCAGGTGAGACCTGGGAACATCCATTTTCCAAATAATGTACTTGAATTCAGGCTTAAGATAAGATTTAAATTCAATGTCTTTAGTGATAGTGGTTTTGAACCATCTTTCACCTTGTCCAAGCATCTCAAATGTTGTTGCAACAATGGCCTCATCTATTTGCATCACTAATGGACCCAATGTCACTTTTTCTCCATCAAAGCTTTTGGCAAAAGCCTTAGCAACTCCTTGGTGATACCCCTGCAGTTTCTCACAATACCTGTAGCAACTTACTTCTTTGAACATCTGGCAAATCTCTGGATGAGATTCCAGATATGATACATCATGTACCTCCTTCCTGAGCACATTTCCGCCAGAAACCATCTACAGCAAACTGACAATACCTGCAAACACTAAAATCGAGCTTTGAAAGGAAGACCAGTGTTGATGGAGGGAGAAATGGAAATCATATGGAGAGGAATGTGTGGGATAGACGAGTGGTTTGAATAGATGGCTAGATCAATTAAGACAGAGTGTGGTGTGTTTTGCTGGCAAAATGGATAATGGCAGACGACTTTTGATGATGATAGAGTTACGAAATGACAGCAAGGGTTTCGAAATTGATCTCTGAGGGTTTCATAATGTTTAGAAAATCATGAATGCCAACTGATATAGATCGCACAAATCATGTTAAGAGATGTTCAAAATCATTTTAGGAAACATTTGAAACTATCATGACGCGTGTGCTTTAATCTTGGAGAGTTTGGTCGGACGTGCTAAAAGTTAGCGAAACTCTGTGCTTTCGGTAGCTTATAGGACCCCGCGTCTGCCTTTTTAGCTGCCAAAAATGAGACCTTTCGGTAGCTTAGAA
The DNA here is from genome assembly GCA_009831015.1 of Picea engelmannii. Classification (NCBI taxonomy): domain Eukaryota; kingdom Viridiplantae; phylum Streptophyta; class Pinopsida; order Pinales; family Pinaceae; genus Picea; species Picea engelmannii. The sequence continues at coordinate 613,874 of ML780022.1, read as the reverse complement.
CACAAGAAAAACGAACCCTTAGCTGTCGAAAGCTAATCTTTGACATTTTTACCCTCAAAGTACAAACCATTTATTTCTTGACAAGACCAGTCTATGATTCATCTTGAAAGCTCTAAAACTTTAAAAAATTAATATCTACCATCTAAATACCAACATGTCACCTAATGACAAGGTAAAATATGAAATTTATTTGGGGAGTTAACAGGTTCCATCATGAGGACCTTCATGATGTGCATGCAGTTCTCACACCATGACTGGAAAGTTAACCCAAAGTTATGTGGAAGTTTGGTGGTTTAGGAAAATAAACCTCTTTGAGAAGAAGTACATATGGGATACCAGTCACATTGGTTGCATGATAACCATAGCTATACATAACATGTATTTTGGGTAGAATATTTGTAAAATTGTTTGAATGGTTGAATAGATTGGGAGAACATCTACAACCTTCTTGGAAGAGGAGAAGAGAGATCCAATTGAAGAATATTATTTCGTTATAGAGGTTTGATCGTGAAATAATATGAGTTATTTATTTTTGGGTTAAGACTACAACATGATTCTATACTATTGAGATCATAGTGGAGTTGAACTATTTTTTTTCAAGAGAGGAAGAACAGTTCAAGAAAGGATATCGTGGAAGATTGGTGAAGGAAATCACAACCTGGGTGAAATGTTTTTTGGTAGAAGAAGAGTATATTACTTTTAACCCACTAGTCATAGTAGCACAAGAACTTGCATTGGGTGATAACCTAAGATGGAGCCAGAGGAATAGTAGCTAAATGTAGAAGGCACCATTGATGAGGTGCACGCTCAAAAGAAAGAAGAGAAATATTTAAAGCATGGTGAAATATCTCAAAAGAATTGGTTGACTAAGATAAGAGAGATTCCTTGAAAAGTTGAAATGTTGAGTAGATAGATTGAAGAAAAGGGAAGCATAACTGAAGAAGTTAGAGAAGTTGTAGAAAATAATTCCACAATAGGTTTTGGACCTGTCTCTATTTTGGAATTTTTATAAGGTAGTATAACGTGTTCAACATTTCCCAAGAAAGTATTAGATTTAATTTTATTTTTGCACTTTAGTATATTTCGGGATTTAAATTAAAAATCTAATAATATAGCAAGATAAGAAATGTTATAGAATCTGTTATAGAAACATAGTATGATGGGTTGTAGAAACTGTTGGTAGCTCTGTCTTGGAATTTTTTTATTTCCATTTATCACTAATTATATATCCTAGTATGCATTTCTTTGAGGCTTTTAACATTGATTTTTACTCTCTGGAATTTAAAAAAGAAGTTCGGGTGGGGGGGATTTGAATCATTTTTACATGAAATCAAGTTTTAGGTGTAAGATTGAAAATACAAAATTTTAGGAAAGATTTTAATGATAAATTACACATTTTCCAATTTGTTATATAGTGAAGCATGCATTTGCATAGAAAGGTGTTGATTAAGCAATCAACGAAATAGAGGGATTTTTCATCACAACTATGACGCAGATACATTGTATATACATTTATGTAGAACCTGAAAGAAAAAAGAAAAAAGACTGACGAAAGCCTAAAACTTGCGTCAACCAAATTGGGTACTTTGAAAGAAAATTAGGGTTTATGGTTTACATGATGAATTGATGATGGAAGAAAGTGGGTGTGTCACTCAAATTTGAGTCCATAAACCGTCCCATATTGTTAAGTCATGCCAATAGTCTATCCATGACAGATTTCAGTGCATATAGAAACTGTTTGAAAAAATTTCAAAGTTGGCCCCATTCGCGAGTCATTGTTGTCGGTGTCTAGTCCTCGTACAATTTTCGTTCCTTGTTCCTTGTTATGTGTTCCTCGTTCCTCATTCCTTGTTCCTCGTTCTTCATTCCTTGACCATGGTGTAGTCCCCAAGATCCATTATTTTTGTACAAAACATACTAATGGCATAAAATGTCCCACACAAAGACCAAATTAATATCCGCTACATAAGTCTTTTGTCTTTTTTCTACAACTATGTAATGAATCTCAATTCTAAGAAGATTCAAATAGGTAACAATATTGATGAAATCTTATACGATCATGATGGTATAAAAATGAAAGAGCTTCTCTTAGTTTCAAGAATAATTTATCCTCTACTGAACAAGACCAGCCACGTGAAGGTGGAAGCTCAAATGGCCCCTCCCCTCTCCCTCACATCACTCTCAATTGATCCCCAAAACCCAATCTATAAAATAGAAAATAATCAAAAGCAACGTCCTATTAAGATTCAGACATAGAAACTACAAAAACAAAAATTAATGAAGGTACATGAAATTATGTGTTTCTAAATGATATTTTTAGTCTACCACATACTTTAGTATATTGACAACTATTTTCAGGTTTCAAATAATAATCAAACAACATGTAACCTGGGATATAAAAATGTTGCATAAAACTTAAAAACATGTAATTAATCCATGACATTAAAAGTAAATTATTTTAAGAGAATAATTCATACAAATTAAAATATTATATAGTCACGTAACTAATCCAACCTCAACATCTGTGTAATCATCCTTATTCTCTATCTTGATATTCTTCATCGAACTCGACATCTATATCATCATCCGGTTCTGAAACGATGTTGAAAGGATTGATGATATCATCATCATCATCAATGTCATTTTCGAGCATATTTTCATCGACATCATCATCAAGAATTGCAATATTGTCTCCTACGCCTGGATCATGATCTTCTTCGTCTTCTTCATCTGTCGATCCTCCATGATCTTCTAGCTCTATCTGATCTATCGAATCATCTTCTTGATCTTCAATATCATCTTCTTCCTGTAAATGAGTATACTTAATTGGCCTTCCTCTTGGATCATATCTAACAACAAATGACCAATCCCTTTCACCTGGAACATTTGACTAAAAGACATGTTCACATTGGCTTGGAAAAACATAGCGATCATGTCCTCTTTCAAACACCGTTGTTTTAATCATTGGAAATCCGTTGGCATGTTGAATAACAATTATTTCCTCATCACGTTCATGCATTCGTAACCTATACCATTTGACATCGAACATAACTAATTTTAAGGAATTAAATTCACACTCAAGTATATCGTTTAAATACCCATAATATCTATTTTCAGATTCTAGGGGATGTTTGTCACTCCTAGAGGAAACATTAGTGACCTGGAATACTGCAGTTATCCCACTATCAGAAGTTTTCCTGGTTTCATCCAATTGTTTGATGCAAAATTTACGACCATTGCACCACATAGTCTTGTGGTGTTTCAACTGCAATATGTCAGATATGTAAAAGATACATTGTCAATTAATAAATTAACATATATTTATATAACTTCGAAAGTATCTGAAAAATATAGTACACATGTAATCACATTAATATAATATAAAATAACTGAATAAAATGGGTGAATTTGCTTACCTATCCATCTTTCAAACCATATGCTAGATCAATTTCCCTCTGTGTAGCATTGGCATCTCTGTTGCGACGAGCTTCTCTAACCAATTCAGATAGTCGTTGCCATGATAACCTACCTCCATTATGTTGTTTACATCTTTCAACCCATACATTCATTGAGTCAAGAATATTTGCAATGTATAAATGCAATGCATCCCACTCTTGAGCAACTTAATCAAAAAAACATAATTCACCAATATTAAATATTAGTTATAACGTACAATACACAGGTAATTATAAATATTTATAATTTATGAAATAAATTATATTAATATATTAATGAGTATGATCATATACACAAAAAATGAAACTTTATATGTATTATTAATATAAATTTTCACAATTATTAATATATTACCTCTCATTTTTTTCATTCTACCTTTCCCCAACAGATGCTCTTGATCTTCAAATTTATTTATGGAGTTCACATCCCAAATGCGATCCATTGCATGCATAGTTGGCGCTAATTTAGGAATATACTGACTAATATACACCATGGATTGATATACCATATATCCCTCCACCATATAACCCTCAGGACGTGCTCTTTGTCTAACCAACGCCTTCAATGATTTCAAGTGCCTCTCCACCATCCACATTGAGCTTGTGTGAACAGGTCCACAAATTTCAATCTCCTCAACTTGGTGTATGAGGTAGTGTTCTTGTGCATTGAAAAATGTAGGAGGTATATACTTTTTCATTTCACACATTAGACGAGGAATTTCTCTCTTCCAATACTTTATATCATCTTCATGGATTT
>ML780022.1:587435-599775 GCA_009831015.1 Picea engelmannii | reverse complement strand
CCACCAACAATAAAAAAAAAAATTACCCTTCCTTCTTCTCTTTTTTACTTCTTTTTCTTATAGTATCTTCCCAATACCATGGGCAATTACACACAAATGAATATAGTCACGTCTTTAGACAATGGACGTGACTTTACATTAATGGTATAATTAATAATTATTGGACTTTGTAATATACAATAAGGTATATTACATATTGCCCTGCTTTCTTTGGGATTTATGCATACCTTACATGTTTCAAATTTAATTATATTGAATTAAAGTTGTGATGATTGAGATATGTTATTTCAAATTTAATTTTTCACTGAATTAAAGTTGGGATAATAGAGATATGTTATTTTCAAAGGGATTGAGTTAATCAACGAACATACTCAACTTCTAGTTTATATATATAATGATTCTTTGTTTATGGACATATTTATTTCATGCTTAATGGATGGATTCTTAGCGGTTTATGCCTACATTGGTTGATAGCTTATGAAGGATCTTTGATATCTAGTTGATGATTATTTTATGGTTTGTGATGCTACTATCCTCTACATTGTTGCAATTCAGAGATGTTAGCTTCTAGTTCCTAGGATATGACACTTGACATATGGTGGTTACAAACAAGGTAGTGCTCAAGGATCCTATTGTCCTCACAGTTTACAGGCGATAATTTCTCTCATATTGGCCAAATGTCTCTCTGTGTTAGGATGTTGACACATCATCATTTCTTCTCTACTTGTGTCGCTTCATTTTGTCTCAGAATTGCATTTTCGTCACATCAACATCACTTTGGAAAACATATTAGATCTATAATCCTCTCTAATGTTATTACACCATTTATCTCATAGTATGAGCACTCAAAACCATCAATAAGAATTGCCATACTTCCCATAGAATGACAGAACATGGAGAATCTTGATTTGTGTATAGCAATGGGAATGATGTCTACCAAGTGAGGTGTTTGGGTAAGAATAGTAGACCCAACAAATATAATAGAGATCTTCTTGATAGTGTCAGATATTCTCCTTGGTTGTGATGGATTTGATATTGCTAATGTTAGTCTGGTACCTTTCAAGTGTGATTAGCATATGGGTTTTAACTACCTTAGGCCTACTGGAAAGCATGCTCATGTCAATTTCCCCACCATTAGTGGTGAAAGGATTGGAACCAATTTAAAACATTGTCCTCCGACTTCTAGCGACTCTCAAGGATCATTGTCATTCCCTCCTTATCCTTCCTCGATATTTTTTTCAATTCACTTAGGGCCTATGGATATACCACCTCCATGAATCGATGCCCATATATGTGGATGCATCATACGTAGAACATGCATCATGTAGGCTTTGTTTGGAGGCACATTGGTGGTAGAAAACACCTCAATTCTCATTGCCTTGTTATTCTTTGCCCTGTCATACTCTTGTACTTTCTCCTTTGGTCTCCCTCATACAAGTTATGATCATCCATCTCTCTCAAGAAAAAATCCAGACCATGTCACTCACTAGACATAAGTTGTGGAAAGGACAACACTAACTTCTTCATAAGCTTAAATCACACTCATGTAACGTATGTGATGCCAAATAAGATTTACATATTTCAATAGCATATATTTGCTATGGGAATGTGTACTGAGGGGAATCATTGTTTTCCCTCACAACCTCCCCATGACAAACAAGAACTATATGCATATTTTTCCCCCCCAACAGGTTGTTTCTATAACTCTTGACATTTTTTTTCTATGGCTCTTGACACTGGTTTTCTTATCTTTTTTTTTCTTGGAATACTTCTTGGGGAAACCCATCTGGTGCTTCCCCTCATTTCGAGGATGGTACCCAGGGTAAACGAGATTTTGTAGAAAGCTTAGGGTTTTTTCGATAGCGTGCTCATTTAAGAGCTCAACATGTCACTTGCGGGAATTGAAACTGGGTGGGGGGGAAACACCCCTCAACACAAACCACTCTAGCTAAAACCAATTGACAACATTGGTTTTCTTATCATATTCATGACCTATAAGTTCTAGAATATCAAAAATATGTTGAGCATTAAAGGAAATATGCTCCAAAAATGGGCCTCATAAGGAAATTAAGAAATAATAATCTATGTGTGACACATCAAAGCCGCGTATGCTACATCACATTGCCATATAAGCTAAGTTAATCTAGAATTACGAGATTAGAGTTAAAAATAATAATGGGAAGTTTGGATTCTTGTGCATAGACAATAAATGATAATAAATATCATACAATAAATAAATATTATTAATATACGCGTAGTCTAAACGTTTGACTTTTTAGAGTTTTTACGGGCATATTTTTCGATTATTTTTTACCGAAATCCGACCAAAAATTATTGGAACTCCATATTTGAGTGATTGAGTTTGTATAATTTGAGTGCCTTGACGGTTTTTCAGGGTAACGAATCCATTTATGCATTCAAAAATGCAATTTAAACAACAAAAAATGGTGATTTCACCAAGATCTATTTGATCGGATTTCGGTGAAAAAGTTCAAAAAGTCGAATGTTTAGACAATGCCATTAATATATGATATAAAAATAGAATAAATAATATATTATTTATATATGATAATAATATATAATAATTTATAATATAGTCATAATTGCACGAAGAGTAGTGAGGTGCTCTAGAGTCCAATATGGGGGAGATGTTGTCACGTAACTTTATGTTACGTTACATTAAAAATAAAAAATAAAAAAATAACTACTTATGTACATATGTATATGACAATATTTAAAATTAAACCAACGTAGATCCATCTTAAACCCAGAGGGATCAAATTTCTTAAGGTGATATTTTTTTTTATCATTTAACATGAAATAATTAATACTTGACATGGAATGAAACGATAAAAAAATTACACCTTAAAAAATTTGATCCCTCTCAATTCTTGATAAATACAAGTTTAAGATGGATCTACACTCGCATAATAATATTATCATGATATAATGGTTAAGAACATGTGTTTCCTCCTAAGAAGTCGCAAGTTCAAATCCAGAGAGGGTTAGGGTATGTATACCTCCGTAGAATTTAGCACGGAGGGGGTCCCTTGTCCTACAAACAAGGGGGTTTCATACACCAATTTGGTGTATGGTCGTGACCTTAAAATTAGATTTATTATTATTATTATTATGAATTAATAAGTATAATATAATACTACTATGAATGAATGTGGCAACATTAAAATAAATGTATAATATGATATAATAATATATTATAATAATATTGAATATATAACATTGTCATAATATAATATCAACTAATAAATATAATAAAATAATATTATATGAATGCATACATAGGAAAATGTCAATACTTTTTTTTCCATGAAAAAAGCGTAATTTTATTTATCCGAAGAGACAAAATTACATTATGTAGGTACCATATAGCATTGATCATCTGGAAAAAACATCAGATGATTCATGGTTGCGGTCGACTGAGAAACCTCCAAAACATAAAGAAGTAGCAACTTCAAAAAATATCCATACATAAGTGTATACACATCATATTTTTTGACCATACAATACTCAAAAAAGGACCAAGCTCACAGTCTTAAAGATCTATAGCCTATATAGACATAGATAGTGCCATAATAAATTCTTGACATCGAACCATTGCATAAAACACACATGTTCTGATATATACTGGTAGCATATTCCACAAAGAAAGATTCAGATTTGTTTAATGTTTCCTTCTATGAAGGGCCTATGATAGTATTCAAAAACTTCTTCACCCACCAATTCGGTAATGTGCCAATTGTCAAAAAGGAGTTGAAGCCCATATTTTGACAAAGAGCCTACTAGCTAGTTGCATTCCGTATATACATGAGAGAGAGTAAGCTTCAAATGTGTTCAGACATCTGTATATTTCCTCCAATATTGGCAATAAAAAAATGTTAGACAGATTTGTGTTTTCCGAGTCCAGTTGATAACATTCATAGAGTCACCAAATAGTTGAATAGAACGAATCCCCTTTTCCCCTACAAACTGTAAAAGGAGTTTTAGTGACATGAGTTCAACAAAGTTGTTTGTTCCTGCCCCCATTTTGATTTTGAAGTAATGTTTATTAGATAAATGTAGAACCCCCCCCCCAACAATTTTGTTGATCATTCTGTTATGCACCATCAAAGAAGGCCCATGGATAGGTGCAATTAATAGATTCGGGGGAAATAATACAGAGAATAGGAGTATCTTTTTCCTCTGAAAAGTGAGCGAGGATCGAGAGGCCATGAGCAACAATGCAATCTAGAATAGAAGGCCGATCCTGAAAAATAGCTTTGTTGTGGGCTAACCAAATGCCCCAATAGATAATGAGGGGGAGAGATTTTACCTTTATGTGGGATTGAGCATGAATCCAAGCATGCCAAGCCATCTCCACAGTGGGGCCATCCCAGACCACAACTCGAATGAGTCATAAAGAAATTTTAGCCACTAACCTTTGGGCAAGAGGGCAGTTGATGAAGAGATGGATACTAGATTCATTTTCCCCTTTGCATAAAACAAGCAAGACGTTTGGCAATCCAGGCATACCCCGACCACCGATTCCTCTAGGTAGGGAGGAGCTTTAGTGGACTAATGTGAATGAGCCCATGTTCATTTAGAAGATGGGTGAAAAGAGCGGTTTGATTGTCTGGGCGAGCATTGGGGTCCCATACTTCCGCTTCCCCCAGAGAAAAATTTAAGTCCCTCCTAAAGATGAGGTTTGTTGTTCTAAACATAAGTATGTTTAGTAGAGAGTCCGAAAAGGGGGCCCGATCACAATATGACCCATAAATGTTTAGAACCCAAAACTTTAGGCCCATTCCCTCTATCAGCAGATCCATTCCCATGTAGGAATCAAAAGACCAAGAGTTTGTAACTTTGACTAGTCGTGAGTTCCAACCAATCGCCAACTCACCTGATCAACCAATTACATCAGATCCAACGAATTTCCATGATGGAAGTAAAGACTCCAACATCCTAGTCACTAAATCCTCCTCCACCAAAGTTTCTTAAAGAAGGATTACATAAGGTTGATTCAATAAGATCAACTGCTTCAGGGTGAGTTTCTTCTGGGAGCTCGCCACTCCACTACAGTTGAAAGATAGAATCTTCATGGGTGAACCCCATTTCGGGCTCGCGTTTCTCTAAGGGCCCCAAAAATTTAACGTTAATGGCCAGCTGTGATATTGACTAAAGCATGACTTTGTGCTTTCAAGAGATGAAAGGTTCGACCCATCCCCTTTTTCTGAGGATGCCCTTCAGGATTTGGACCCAAACCAACGTCATCAAATTCCAATACAATATTTTGGTTTCGAAGGTGGAATCAAATGGATGAGTCTTTTGAGCCTATGGAAGAGAGCTCATCTGATGAAAAATGAATATGAGAGCCAGGAGAGGAGGGCAGAAAGAGGGAGCAAGAGGCGATTGGGGTGGAGATGGATAGGGAGGAAAAAGTATCAGCCCCAAATGACAGAGTTGTAGGGAAGGGGATGTCCTGAATAGAGGGGGGACTATCCAACTTTAGGAAATTTAATGAATGAATTAAACCATTAATAGGAGCAAGAATGGAGATATGCATACCAAGAAAAGAGCCAAGCTGCTGAAGGGGAAGCATTCCTGGTGATGGTGTGTCCATGAGACCCGCATTTGGTTGATGCAGTACCAAAGCAATCTTGTTCTTATCTGAATTTGGTACCTAAAGGTCTACAACCCACCTCTGACTCTGTGGCAAAGGGGTCAATGAAGAAGACCCATCGGTCGAGGTAGAAATAGAGTTGGATCCCTCATTTTCTGGCACACCGGGACGTTTATGGGTTTGAACAGCTAGAGATTTTCCTTCTCGACCATGGAATGGAAGGGGGCAGTCCTTAACAATGTGTCCATGTTCGTGGCAACGCCGACATATAAATGGTAACCCTTCATAGTCCAATATTTGAGTTCTGGTGCGGCCTCTGTTAATCATCTTAAATTGCTTTTGTAATCCCCCTCTAATGTTGAGAGATACAACTATACGAGCCACAAACATTTCCCTAGTATCTTTTAAAGACATATCTGTGGCCAAGAATTTTCCAAGCATATTCCCAATATGTTGAAAATTTTTGAGGGACCAATACAATGGAGGGAGTCCATGAAGTCGAACCCAAACCAGAGTAGTGTCCAATTTTTCATTATCGGCATCAAAAGTGGGTTCCCATTTTTTAGGAGAACTGGGGAGGAGTCAATACACCAACCACGCTGCACGGATTTTTCAACTTGTCAGACTTCAGATAAAATAATCATAAACAACCCTTTTGATAAGCGACTTATCCTCGGAGGAGGCTCATATGAAGAACCCCAAGATGCGGCCACCCAAGACTGAAGGGTTTTGAGATTGAAGTATTGACCATAAGCTTTCCCGACAAGAGATTTATCTACCATTTCAATAGCCTTTGTATTGGATGCAGGCCGAATCAGGAAGAAAGGCTATTTTTGGAAGAGAAGCATGCAAGAGGAAAAAGACAACTCGAAGGAAAAGTAGCATGCGTGCATGCATGGAAGACTTAACGACACTAGGGTTAGGGTTTTTGTAATGCATTGTAATGGCTGGTGAGTCGAGGATATAAATAAGTGGTACTTAGGAGGAGAGAGAGAGAAATACAGAGAAAGGCGATATATACATAGAGATAGATATATAGATAGAAAAAAAGACAGACGAGACACGGAGAGGGACAGAGAGGAAGGGAATTGTAAGGACTGTATAAGTCACTAATCTAGTGATCTAGAGAAGGCATGAGCAACTCAATCTCAAGGGTTAGATCCCAGGCTGAGGAGCCTGGTGTGATCTAGTCAGCCTCGCAGGGATCGAGGATCCTGTGGGAGAGAGGAGGGACTAAGACTGTAACGTCATGTGCGACGTAGTATCTTTCTAAACTATAATAAAATCCCGACAGCCATATCTTTGTGGACGTAGCCTAGGAGGGGGTGAACCACAAAAACATTGTGTTATGTGACTAAATGAATGTGTCTTGGGGTATGATTAGTTGATGAATGTTGAATGAATGGAGTAATTAAATAGATCTGGTATTTTACATGCATGCATAGAATGAATATTATAACTAGATGTTAATGAACTGAATAAAGGTTATGACATGCAAGCATAGACATCGCTCAATCCCAGGTTGCAAACACCTAAGTATTGTAGCCACCCATAGAGCTATCTCGGGTGAGACTACATAGTGCACTCCATGTATTGTGTTGCCTTCTGGGTTACCAGAGGGGCCAATAGTCTTTAAAGGATTTTGTCTAGAAGCTTCTTAGTTATGAACTAGGGTCAATATGTAATGGTCAATGAGAATCAGAACCAAAATCCCTCAAGGCCAATAAGAATAGATAGATAAAGGGAAATACCAACAAATGGTTATGTTGTCGATTGATTGGAAGGCAATGGGATTGAACATATGAGATTTGCGGAAGAAGTGTCAAAAGCATACGGGATCGGACGACAAGAAGGCGAAAGAATGCGAACCTAAAAGGGGATGTTGAGACCATGGAATCCCAAAAAGGTAGAGATAGAAAGTTGGTTGAAGACAAAGGAGCTAGAGTTTGTGCATAAAGATAACAAAAACTCGAAGCTAACACCGTGCAAATATCCAGACAAATATGTATTCACCGACTTGCATGAAGTATTTTTCTGTGAGTTCCCACACATATTGTAGGAGTGGATCAAATGATTGAAAGACAACCATCCTACGAATTTGATTAGATAGCTAGAAGGAAATCCTAAATAGATCGCGCAACTACAACGAGTTGATAATAAGTTTACGCGCGCAGTAGATTCTTGGTTAGATAGCATTGTTGTTGGATTTATCACAGAGTTTGCAGTAGATACAGTAAAGTCGTACATCATAGCTTAACAAGAATTCTTGAAGGGACCTCGAGGTAGGTACATCAAATCATTATATACTTCCATTAAGATATTTCTATATAGCAAAGGTGTAATGACAATGGAGTCACACAACTAAACTTCCCTGCTTGCATGGGGGAAGGGGGGAAGCATTGACAGTAAAAGAAGAAATGGAAGGAGAGGGGATAAAGGAAAGAATGAGGAGGCCTTGGACCCAATTATGATGGACGATGACTAGATCAAGCGGATCATGGTGACAACTGGAAGGACACGCAGTGGAGTACCCTACCAATATAAGGTGAACACTAAAAAGAGAGTCGTAACCGTGAGGGAAGGCTTGGAAAGTGATGAAGAGGAGGTAGAGGATCTCTGGGTTGTGGAGGAGATTGAGGAAATCCTACGCGCGACATATGAGAGGAAGATGAGAGGTCCAAGAGCGGAAGTAGAAGGCAACACTCATATCCATATTAGTGTCGGTGTGGAACCCATAAACCCATGTGAGACTAATACACCAAGAAGAACACCACCGTTTAGACAACCAAATTTCAAAAGAAGGAATACAACATGAAGTGCATCTACACAAGGAACAACAACTAGGGGAGCCAGTTCAGGAAGCAGTAGTCAAGTATCTACACCGCGCGCAGTTAGTAGTTCAACATTTAAGATGGCATGACATGATCCAACCATCAGGTTACCAGAATTCAAAAGCGAAGCATCGGAGGACCTGGAGAAGCACCTGTTTATCTGTGAAAATATTTGGGAAGCAAAACATATCACGGACGAGGACACTAAACTTAAACAGTTAGCTATCACATTAAGAGATCGCACACTGGATTGGTATATGGGTTTAGCTACAAAGAATCCGCCAGGGACAACCAAAACAATTGGAGATATCAAGAAGCTACTTATAAACGAGTTCCAGAAGCCGAGTTTGGAGGACCAATACATCAATGATATGATAGAGATAAGACAGAGACCAGGTGAATATGTATGGGAGATTGGCCAGAGATTCAAGTAACTAAAGGGAAAGATAAAATACGTCATGACAAATATGCAACATAGGCACTTGTTCGTCAATTCACTGTTACCGCACTTGAAATGTCCACTGCGACAACAAAAGTTTTAGATGCAGGCAGAGGCTCTGCAGGCAGCCCTGCAACTAGAAGAGAACCAATATCAGAAGTCAAATCCAACCATCAAGGAGATGAAGGAGGATATGAAGAACTTAACATTCCAGCTAAACCAGAATAAGAACAAGGACAAAAGAGAAGTCATTTGGTGTACCACATGTAGGACAGAAGGACACCATAAGAACGAATGTCCAACAAGTACATGGCAACAAGAATGCCAAATACATTACCAATAGGAGGACTATGGTGCGAGATTTGTAAGAAACAAGGTCACGATCCATATCACTGGCCAATGATGCAAAAGTACCAAACAGTGTCGAAGAGCTTGTATTGCAACTTTTGCAAGTTAGTAGGCCATGATGACAAAGATTGCAGAACCATGGATTTGATGAGGGAAAGAACATCAAATGCATATAGGGTACAGGAAGAAATGATGATTGGGTAAGCCGCACCCTAGTTTAATCAAGTACCAACCTCGTACAACACTGTGCAACAACATTATAACACTGCAAAACAACCATACCACACTGTGCAGCCGCAGTATAATACCGCACAACCACACTATAATATCATGCAATATAACCAGGCACCTTGATGGGATCGAGATGGCTACAAAGGTGGAGGAAGAGCAAGAGGAGGCTTTGGAAGAGGTAGAGTACCAGTGGTATGTCACAATTGTCAACAACCAGGACACTACGCAAGAGAATGTTCACTTCCACCAACGACCTGTATGTATTGTCGCACATAAGATCATGACACAGAAGAATGACCAACACTATTAGGAAAGATCCAGAAGAAGAGAAATCAGAACAATCAGAATGTTCAGTGGATTTGAGCAGAAGCGAGGGATGATGGAAGAAACATCAACATAGTTACACGAGGCAGAGCTAAAACAACAAACGACGTTGTACAACAAGAACCGACGCAACACTAATGGGTGAAGAAGAATTATGAACCAAGGAAGTAGTTTGACGCGCATAATGAGAAGAAGATATTCAGGAAAGCCAGACATTGCATCGACATCAACCACACAACATAGTAAGGAAGTACCCAAGTATGACATGCCTTCATCGTTGGATCACACCAAAGAAACACAACCCATGGGACAAGTAAGTATGATTAAAGGCTTTTTGCAATCATGTGTAAAGCTACTAAATCATCCATCCTTTGTTAAAGTATTACAAAACATGCTAGAAATATGTAGCGTATAAGCAGAAGGAAAGTTAGAGAAAAAAATAGTCAATCACATACATACAAGGAGTAGAACAAGTAGGGAGTTCAGGCCGAACGCCAATATTGGAGATTTCAACATGGGAGATATTATACTAGATTTAGGATCCGAAGTCAATGTATTACCCAAGAAGACATGGCAATGTATGGGAGAACCCACATTATGATATTCACCTGTTCAGTTGAAACTAGCAAACCAACATAGAGTTCTACCAATTGGAAGACTAAAAGGAGTGACAATAGACCTGGATGGAGTGCAGACTAAAGCCGATTTCGAAGTAATGGAGGTAGTGGACGACACAACACCTTATCCAGCATTGTTTGGCTTGGAATAGGTGTTTGATAACCAAGCCATAATCAACTTAAAGATGCAAAAGATGACCTTCGAGTCAGGAGAATACAGAATCATTGCACCATTGGATCCATCAGAAGGGGAAAGGTTTGTAGAGCCTACTTGCTTGGACTTGGAGGAAATTAACCAGTTGTATAGAAAAAATGCACGGGATGAGGATTGCGTAAACCCAACTGCAGATGGGGTACTCGGTTGGCGACGTATCACCTCATGTGCATCAGACTCAGATACAGGCTTAGAGAATTGGCAACAGAGGTTACACGAGGCCTCTACAAGGATATGTGCAAGAATAGATCGCGCAGTAAGATGGGTAGGTACAGAGATAAGGGAACCTCCCAACTTCCATGGGGTGAACAACCTAGAAACATTATTAACACGGTACGAAGATGAAGCGTTAGAAAATTAGAGGCTCTCAACTCTATATATAACACTCAAGGCAACACCTGCGAGATGGTGGGGT
This sequence comes from Picea engelmannii, assembly GCA_009831015.1. NCBI lineage: Eukaryota > Viridiplantae > Streptophyta > Pinopsida > Pinales > Pinaceae > Picea > Picea engelmannii. The sequence continues at coordinate 588,739 of ML780022.1, read as the reverse complement.
GTGCACAAAGAAACAATCAAGGACTGGTACCAATGTAAGCGGTTACTGCGCATTAGGTTTGGCACATAACAAGGAAGAAACCAATGACATAAATATGATGGACAGGGGGCACCAACAGAACACTTGGAGAAGTACAGAGCATTGTGGAGAATGACACTACCGGAGGAATGGCCTCACCATTTCGTACACACATTAGAAGGCATCCCAGCAAACTGATATACATACCAAGAACTGCATAGAGGAACTACAAGTTGGACAATATTACAACAGAACTTTACAATCACTTTCGCATTTGAGCATGAGAACCCCAACATAGACACAACACTTAAACAAATCCGAGGGGTGACAACACTTAAACAAATCCGAGGGGTGATATTCATTATGAAACTAGAAGTTGAACTCATAACAAAAGAACAACAACAAAACAAACAAACAGTGACATAACTACTGTCATGCTACCATGTGCCGGAAGAATCACCAGACGAAGATGACCCACACGATATTCATATTGAGGAAGTTGAAGGCAAAAGAAAAGTGGAAAGTGCACCTTTGGAATCAGAAGTGATTGTTGCACCAATCAAGGTGAAGAAATTCAACATCGGGACAATTGAGAATCCCAAAATGGCCATCACTGGAGACTATTGGGATGAGCAAACAGTGGAAAGTATAACAGAGTTACTGTGCGAGTACAACGACATGTTCCCAACAACGTTCACAGAAATGAAAGGCATAGCATGAGAGCTAGGCGACATGAAAATACCGCTTAGAGCTGAGGCAAGACCGATCAGACAACGACCATACAGACTAAACCCAATATATAAGCAAAAAGTCAAAGCTGAGATCGATAGGATGTTGGAGGCTGGAATCATAGAACCTATAGAAGAATTGAAATGGATAAGCCTGACGGTAGTTCAGGAGAAGAAACAAGGGGGGATAAGAATATGCGTTGACTTGAAGAAGTTGAACGATGCGTGCTTACATGACCCATTCCCTACCCCGTTCACAGATGAAGTCTTGGAGAATGTGTAACGACCATTAATTATTGATATGGATAATTTAATAAATAATCCTAAAAATTAGCTAAACTATAATTAATTATTAAATAACCTTAATTAATTATCTGCTATTAATTAATTAGTTGTGACTATGATTAGTTTAAGCATGATTAACTCTTTAATTAATGGTTAATGATTAATTTGTTTATTAATTAATTAATTGATTAATTAAGTATTAAACAAAGGGGGGAAAATAAATATAATGTTAAATGGGGTTACGTATCCCATAGGGGGATAACGTAACCAATA
>ML780022.1:551473-570219 GCA_009831015.1 Picea engelmannii | reverse complement strand
GTGAAGGAGGAATAAGGGAGGTGGAGAAGGATGATGGAGGGGGAATTCATTCTACGAGAGGGGGGAGAAGGGAATTCTACGAGAGGGGGAAGCTTGGAGGTTTGGAGAGTGAAATCTACAGTGGAGTTTACAGTGCACCGGGGGGGGCTGAAGAGGTTTTGGGCTCCGAGGGCTAGGACATCCATTGATGTCCTAGGGCTAGGCGTACTAGTCAGTAGGGTGGCTGGTTTTGGGGTGTCCTAAGGAGCAGCGTCAGGTTCAAGCGACGGATAGCATCAGAGTGAGGTATGTAAATTGTTAGTAAATTTTATTTATTGAAATATTGAATTGAATGTGCTAGATTAAGTGAATTTTGAGTGAATTTTAAATTTATTGTTCTGTTCTAAATTAATGGTTGTTATAATTAAATTAGAGCATTACAGAATGTAGGAGGACAAGAAGCTTATTTATTCACCGACGGGTTCTCGGGATACCATCAGATCAAGATAGATACAAGACCACTTTTGCCACAGAATGGGGATACTACCAGTATATAGTCATGCCATTTGGATTGAAGAATGCACCAACAATATTTTCCAGAGTAGTCATAGCTGCAATTAAAGAATTTATCCACCAATTTCTAGAGGTATATCTGGATGATTAGACAGTCTATAGTCTATTGAAAGACCATGTAGAGGTCTTGCGACTGATGTTAGAAAGATGCAGGCAGTTCCAGATTTCATTAAATATCAAGAAGTGCATCTTCAGAACACCTTTTGGGATACTATTGGGCCATATAGTGTGCAAGCAAGGTTTGCTAGTAGATCATGCCAAGATTGCAGTAATTGCTAACTTGCCACCATAAAAAATAGTCTGTCAGTTGAGAGTGACATTGGGACACACAGGATACTACAGGAAATTTATAAAGGGGTATGTGCATATCATTGCGTCAATGGAAAAATTGCTAAGGAAAGACAAAAAGTTCCAGTGGAATGAGGATTGTCAGCATAGTTTGGATACCCTAAAAGAGGAGATGGTAACCACACCAATACTAGTATTCCCAGATTGGGAAAAGACATTCCATGTACATGTAGATGCATCGGCCATAACACTTGGAGCTATTCTAGCACAACCAGGAGCAGGAGAATTGGACCATCCTATAGCATTTCCTAGCAGAAAACTGTCAGAATCATAGCATAACTACAACACTACAGAGAGGGAGGGCGTAGCTATGGTCTATGTGCTTAAAAAATTTAGGCATTATTTATTGGGGAAACATTTCAAGATGTTCACAGACCATTCAACGCTCAATACCTCGTCAACAAGCCAGTGTTGGGGAGGAGACTTTGTAGATGGTTATTGTTATTTCAAGAATTTGACTTTGAAGTGATAGTCAAACTAGGAAATTTGAACGTAAGACCTGATCATATGTTGCAAATTACTAACGGAGAGGAACCCATGAATTTAGAGGACAACTTTCCCGACACATAATTATTTTCAATCTAAATAGCCGATGAATACTTCGCAGACATCATCCAGTACTTGAGTACAGGGACTGCGCCAAAGGAATACAACACTGAGCATAAGAGAAATCTGGTAGTCAAGGTTGTAGATTACTAACTAATTGCAGGACACCTATACAAAATGGGTGTAGATAGCATCTTGAGAAGATGCGTGCTATAACACAAAAGACCAAGGATCTTAGCAGAAGCCCACAAGAGAATAGCAGGAGGACATTATGCAGGCAAAGCTATTGTGCAGAAGGTATTGCATGCAGGATTATGGTGGTTGACTATTCACAGAGACTCAACGGACTACTTACAGAAATGTGATGTATGTGAGAAGGTTGGTAAACCGAATAGAAGGGACGAGATGCCCCTACAACCACATGTAACTTTGCAGGTATTTGAAAAATGGGAAATAGACTTTGTGGGACCAATTAACCCACCAACAAAAAGGTCAGGAGCGAGGTACATTATCACTACGACGAAATACCTAACAAGATGGGCGGAAGCAACACCAACAAAAGATTGCAGTGCATAGACAACAACACACTTCCTGTTTGAGCAAGTGATCACTAGATTTGGTTGCCGAGGATTTTGATGAGTGACCAAGGCACTCACTTTATTAATAGTACTATTAAGGCTATGGCTAAGGAATTTGAAGTTAATCATCAAAAGAGTACACCATATCATCCTCAAGCAAATGGAACAGTGGAAGCCTTTAACAAAATCTTGAAAATGAACTAATGAAGATATGCAACGTAAATAGGGATGATTGGGACTTGAAGATACCAACGATATTGTGGGCATACATGACCACATGCAAGAAATTGACAGGACAAACGCCATTCATATTGGTGTATGGACAAGAAGTTGTGGTGCCACTAGAAATTTTGGTACCTAGTCTGCGCGTAGCAGTAATTACAAACATGACAGTACGAGGTGCAGTACAAGAAAGGCTAAATGAACTGATGATCATGGAGGAAGATAGGATTCTAGCAGGGTTCCACCAAGAAGTACAGAAAGCAAGGGGCAAAGCTTGGCATGACAAACATATCAAGCAAAATAATTTTAAGGAAGGAGACTTAGTCTTGGTGTATGACAACAAATCCCTTCAGCACCTAGGAAAACTCAGAATGCATTGGTTAGGACCATACGAAGTAAAGACTGTCACATACAACGGAGCTGTATAATTGAAGGATTTAGGAGGAACAAAACTCAGAGGAATGATCAATGGGAGCTGACTGAAGCTATACACGGACAGTCGACCTCGTGGCACTTAAAAAAAAAGAAGAAAAAAGACAGAGGAGATACCACGCTGAAAAGATGAACATTTAACAAAGGCACAGGGAGTAGATAAGAGAATGAGCGCGCACACTCATAAATGTTGGCATGGCGGAGGAAAATGCCAATGGTCACTACAAAGCGGGAAACAACAGAAAAACAGAAACATCGGGAAAGGAAAATACGACAAATAACCGCCAATGGATGATCGCTATCAAACTCAAATAACAGACTGACGAGACGTCGCATTAATCGTGCCAACTCGTGATGACAAGGGAATTTAATAGAAAGTATGTGGGAAGCACCAGTTCAATTAAAACACAAATTGGGTAACATCTTCGACAAGCTTCACACGATTCCTATATAAGTGAGTACGTGGGATTGGGGAGGTTATTGAGGAATTAAGAAAAGTAGAGAGCAATAGAGTATACAAAGCTAAGAGCGAAGTTTGCAGAGGTGATAGAGGTCACTACGTTCGACGGACAACAACCTTAACACCATGGAACCACCCAAACAGGGAGAACCAAACCAGACTAGTTGACTACCTTGAAGCAATGCCAGATCCTCACCGCAAGCACATGGAACTGAACACCAACAACTTCAGCCTCCAGAAGTCATCAATGTGGACAAAATCTCGTCGCTCGATATGACACCAGGAAGCCCCACACCTATTGTGGAGGAAAACCAATAGACAACACTAGTGGACATGGACATGGATGTACCAGAAGGGGGACATGGACAATAGGCTGAGGATGCAGACAATCATTCGCACTCCGGAAACCCTGAAGAAGGCCCAAGAGTTAATGGGATGACCTCGAACCAGGAGGAAACAACTACGCCAGAAAGGTCACACACAACCACGCCGGAACAACCATAGAAGGGCATGGTGGAAGATGTCATTGGTCGACCAGATGAATATGCAAAAGAGTGAACAATGGAGGCTGGAACCTCGAGTCAGCCACCACAATGGAAGGGCAAGCAGGTGGTACCAAGTTCACCGCGCAAGCAGGCCGCCACAACTATTGTCTTGCCACACATTCCGGAAGGGGTACGTATAGTAGGGAATATGTTAGTCCACCTGGAGAAATCGAGGTACTCAGACCATGACGTTACGGACAGGGACAAGTACCCAGAGTTCACCAAGAAAGTTTACCTATAGACTATGGGTATGGGACCCTTTGGTGAACCAGTTAATAAACCAGTCCAGTGGGCAGTTAGATTGGCTAAAAATGAGATTCTTGGCCTGTTGGACATCTCGCACTTTGGGAGGGGCCAATACGCAAACAACTACATCAAGCAGCTGATGGCAGTCACCCATGGAGGATACCTGTGGCTAGAACAACTAGTCCCAATAGACGTTGAGCTTATTACATACATCACAGGGCTACCATCACGGGGGGAGTAACCTGCGTAGTTCCTTGAGGACAAGACAAAGGATAATGCATTGACCGAGGAAATGAAGAAGAAATATGGTATCGAAAGGGGGTTGCGCGGAATCATAATCAAGCGTATTAGTGATGCAACGACACGAATGGCCACAAAAATTATGGCATGCAAATTACTCAGGAAATGTCACAAGGAGGAAGTCTCGGCCAAGGTTGTTGCGGCTGCAGCGCAGTGTGTGAAGGGCACCACACTCAACTGGGCCCCGTATTTGCTGAATCTATTCCTGGATGACTGGAAGGACGCGTAGGATCTGGGGATGAAATTTCACTATTTATGGCTACTCATCCTGATAGCCTTGATGGAAGGAGCTGAGGTATTCATTCTTTGCCACTAGACCCAATCCTTGCTACACAACGCGATACCTATCGTTGGGGTCCGCTTTGGACCCCAAGAATAGAAAGGAAAATGCAACCATATTCGAAGGATATCACATCGATTTACAGGAGAGCATCACCAACACTTGGAGAGTGACGTCGGAAGTGGTCGCACAGTATCAGGGCATAGCCAACTTCAAAGAAACTAGACATGCAACGTGGATACAGGCACAGAAAGATCCCGACAATCAATGGCTACAACTGTGCTACTGCATCAAGGATGAGGACATAGAGATGGCCATTAAAGATTGGGATGATGGCTATAGGATTCCAGTCCTCAATCGAGAAATGCCCGTAGGAATGGAGGAGGAGGTAAGATAGGGACAGACACCTACTAAAGAGATAACAATGCCCCAGAATCCAAGGACAGGTCAGAACAAGGTGCAACAGAAAAAAAGGAGGGGCATCCAGGAAAGGTACCTAGGTGGGGAAAAATAACAACACACAAGCGCCACAAGTACAAGAGAAATAAGCTGAGACAACACAGGGAACCACATCAAGTGTTACTCAACAAGAGCAAGGTCAAACTAAGAGGCCAGTCATCCAAACGGGGGGTGTGCGAAAGAAAGCGAAGGTGCACAAAACACCCCCAAAATACACGATAACCGAGGACGATGTGGACATGGTGGCCCAAATGGTCCAGGATCACACAGTCGAGGATTTTGACAATGCTCAGTGCCAAAGGGACATGATTGAGGAAGAGCTGGCATACATGCGACAACTCCTCCAACAACTCAAATAAGTTCCAAGCGATCGCAGGAGAGATCGACGAAGCGCACAAGGTTTAGGTGACTCGGGACGAGCCACATATCAATGTTGGGGGCCCATTGGATGCAAGCCGAATCAGGAAGAAAGACTATTTTTGGAAGAGAAGCATGCAAGAGGAAAAAGACAGTTGGAAGGAAAAGCAACATGCGCGCATGCATGGAAGACCTAACGACGCTAGGGTTAGGGTTTTTGCAATGCATTGTAATGGCTGGTGATCCGAGGATATAAATAAGTGGTACTGAGGAGGAGGAGAGAGAGAGATACATAGAGATGTGATATATACATAGAGATAGATATATAGATAGAAAAAAAGATAGACGAGACACAGAGAGGGATAGAGAGGAAGGGAATTGTAAGGACTATATAAGTCATTAAGATGGTGAGCTAGAGAAGGCATGAGCGACTCGATCCTGAGGGTTAGATCGCATGCAGAGGATCCTGATGCAATCTAGTCAGCCTCGTAGGGATTAAGGAGCTTGTGGGAGAGAGGAGGGACTAAGACTATAACCACGCTCGCCATGATATCTTTCTAGACTATAATAAAAGCCTGAGAGCCAAATCTTTGTGGACGTAGCCCAGGAGGGGGTGAACCACGATAACACTGTGTTATGTGACTGAATGAATGTGTCTTGGGGTCTGATTAGTTGATGAATGTTGAATGAATGGAGTAATTAAATAGATCTGGTATTTTACATGCATGCACAGAATGAATATTATAACTAGATGTTAATGAACTGAATAAAGGTTACAACACACAAGCATAGACCTCGCTCAATCCCAGGTTACAAACACCTGAGTATTGCAACCGCCCATAGAGCTATCTCGGGTGAGACTGTGTAGTGCACTCCATGTACTGCGTTGCATTCTGGGTTACCAAAGGGGTCAATATTCTTTAAAGGATTTTGTTGGGAAGCTTCTTAGTTATGAACCAGGGTCAATCTGTAATGGTCAATGAGAATCAAAACCAGAATCCCTCAAGGCCAATAAGAGTCAATAGATAAAGGGAAATACCAACACTTTGCCATCGTGATGTCTTCGCCAAAAACTAGGTTAGACTCTTCTGAGGTCATCGAGACACACTTGTTCCGTCGTTGCCTTTTGCTTGTTGTTCCTTTTGGAGAGGGCCTTTCTACAGGAGAATAGATCAGAGCCATCCCAGACTCATCCAAAGTGTCGTCCCAACCATTTAGGTTTTATGGGTCGAGATTGGACGCTATAAATACGACGCTATGGGGTACAACTCTAGTAGCTAGGGATTAGGGAAAATCTGGACTAGGGTAAAGACAAGAAAGAAGGAAGTTTTGATCCAGGCCTAGGATATCTTAAACGTTAATGCTCACAGAGGGGACTATCAAAGAGGGAACAAGGAACAAAGGGAACCATCGATGGCCAGGAGATTTGAGGAGAAGTTGCGTAGGGAAGGGGGGAGTCCATAGAAGAAGCCATTGAATCACCAAGTGAGAAAAAACCTTGCGGAAAAACAAACCTTTTCAAAGATGATATTTTGACAGGGTTGGGAGAGACAAAACCATCAACAAATCCGAGAGAAGACAGGGAGACCGGTGCCGAACCCAGGCTTGGAGCTCCAAACGAAGTGGTCGAGGTTGAAGTAAGAGAGGAAAAAAAAGAAGGACCCTTTGACCAGATTGTCGAGCCGACCATAGAAGGACACAAGGCTGTGACCAGAGAGGGATAATTGTCAACTGGTGATGACCAAGGTAGTAGCTCTACTAGGTCCGAAGAATAATCGACGATGTCCTCATATACTGCCATAATCCTCAGCAAAAAGAACCGTAGAAAATAACCCTTACTGTCAGAAAAGACCTATGCCAGAGACACAAGAAAAGCACTACTGTTGTAGCCAACAGAAAAGACAATTAGGGATTTTTCGGGCTTGTGGTAATAAGCGAGACCGTATAGCCATTTTGCCTCTCATCCATTCTCCGAAAAATGTCAATACTTATTATATCTTGTTGTATTATAATACAAATGTGAATGTGGTTATGTATTAAAAGATATACTTATTATAACTTATTATAGTATAATACAAATGTGAATGTGCTAAAAGTATTAGAGAATATTTGTAATATGAATTAAAGATGAAAAGTTCAACCCATACTACCAATTAATATGAATTAATTATAGACAAATTATATAATACTAAATTAATAAGTATATTACAAATTTTATAACTGCTAATTAAATATTGTATAATAATTATAGAATATTACAAACTAATAACTATATGATATAATAATATTATTATATAATATAATAATAATAACAATACGATGGAAGCACACATTATTATTGATATTTTTTAATTAATTAATCTATTTTTAAGGTTACGGCCAAGCCAGACACCAAATTGGTGTATGAGACCCCCTCTGCCCAACGATTTAACTGGTAAAATCTACGAAGTTATACATACCCTACCCCTCTATGGATTTGAACTTGTGACCTCTTAGGAGGAAACACATGTTCTTAACCATTAGGCCCACTCATGTTGTATAATGGAAATATAATAAATAAATGATAATAGATATCATACAATAAACAACAAAAGTATTGGTAATATAAAATATTCTATGTTGAGTATTTCAAAGATATTGAACATATCCTAAGACAATCTCACCAATACCTTAACTAAGTTAAGGTGTACATATGGTTAAATATTATCCAATAAAAACATAACACATAATCATCCTTGAATTTTATATGTCCAAGTCAACTATTACGGTTGACTCAATTCTTTGAAATTCTATTGGTTATTGAATTTCCAACTCAACAAGCATGCCTTTTCTTATAAGACCCATTTTTGGAGCAAATTTCCCTCACAACCTCCCCATGCCAGATAAGAACTATATGCATATGTTTTGCCCCGGGTGTGGTGTTTCTATGGCTTTTGACACTAGTTTTCTTATCATATTCATGCCTTAGAAGTTCTAAAATATCAACTGTTGGCGACGGAAGTCACTCCTGGATTGCTAGCAGGAGCAGAGCCCGACGCCCATCAGTTTTATGTCACGGTTTGTTTATAGATGGGGTGACCGAATGGAAGCCAACTCAAAACGATATCATTCCAACTTCAAAACTAGGCTAGACATGCATAGGTGAGTGAGGTCTTATATAAACTTCAGACAGTGAGTTGTAGTAAAGGGTGAATAAGCAGAAGACTGATATGGGAATAGTGCGAAGGTCCGTTACGAACAACAGGTTCCTAATAGACTGAAGAAGAAGGTATCCAAACGCAAGGTCGCCTTGCACTTAAATACAAAAAACTAGAGAATACAACAATGCAACGATAAATCATTTATCATAATAGAACTGCAATGATTCGCGCGACTCAATCAATCATGAACTCTCTATGAGACGAAAATTAGATGGAGCAAGAAACACTGTCTGTCATAAAACAAGATATCTCAAATACAGGTGCATATCCAACAAACTAGAATGTCTGTCAAACTTTACAGTAGGGAGCTCTGCTCTACCATCGATGCTTACAAAATACAAAGACCGAGTCTATATACTCAGGAAAAATCTCCTCACAGAGACGTGCCCAGTCACCCAAGGCTTGGTGTCACTTCACTTCAGTCAAACTTGTACTGATATCTTCTTTTAAGCGCCATCTTAACTGCGCATGGCTCCTGCGAGGAGGGTAGTTGATCCATTAAGTGTTGGGCTAGCGTGCGCAGACTTCTCTATCGAGATGAGGACTTCGGCATGGCGTCTTTGAGAAAATTGATGCACAGGACTTCCTCGAGCAGTTGTTTCGCCAGACCCTCCATCCCCTGCAATTAATGAGTGAGGCGAGGTTTCAACCACCCTCTCTCTTCTTCATTCACTCCGAGCAAGTACTGGCGTTGAGATCGAGTTGAACTGGCACTTGGAGAACACAGTGATCCCTTCTGCCGCTAAACCCGACACTTTGGCCCTTTGTGCAGCTCTTTCTATCACCCCCAAGTGACCACGGGATGTGACCCTATGCTTATTCCCAAAGCACTTTCGGCATTCGCGAATGAAAAGAGTTAATCTTTGCTGATTGAAGTTGCGAGGGGCAAGGAGGCGAGGAGCCTAATCGCGCACCACGTGTCCGCTTCAGATGGACGGCTAAGATCTTCTCGACGAGACTGTGGGCCCAAGACCGGGATGCCTTCGCCACTTCGCGACTTGCAAATCCTAACACCGACACTTTGGGACTTCTCGCGGCGAGATCCCGAGGCTTCGTGCCACCTGTATTCCACTCACCGACTCTGTTATGGCCCCCACTGCCTCCAGCTGTCGGGATATCGCTCCTCGCAATCTCACGATTCCCGCGCCCAAATTCTCGAGCCTTTTCTTGCGAGGCCCCAATACGCGATCCCACCTGCAGATCCAACGGCTCTCCTCGATCCAGATCCAACAGTTATTCATCTTCTCGCTACTCACGTCCTCGCGACTTGGGATATCCAATGTTTGGGCCTTTACCCTGCGAACTCCCGAGTTCACGAGATCATCGATCTTGGATGATGTCGATGACACTTTGCCCGCTCGCTTGACCCACTACTTCAGAAAATGAGGATTCTCCCGTGCTGCGCTTGATCACTTTGTGCAACTTGCAGACCCGAATGCTCTCGAGCCCCTGACAAGAAATATCGCTAACATCAACAATATGTTGAGTTTGCAGATGACATAACGTCTGCAATAAATATTTTGTCAACACTTGAAGAACATGATCAACAATGAATTCTTATCTTTGAGGGTTCATCCATTTTCTTTTCTTTAAATTTTTCCTTGCATTATGGTCTACGTCAAATTATTAGGAAATCACCCTTTGTCTTTTTAGAAATATAATTTCAGTGTATGAAGATGGTTGAAATAGAGACCACGATTTGGATTGGTTCTCATTCTACAACCATACTCTCTCGTAGTTCACATATGCGCTACTTCATTGCAGTCTACACAACTCTATAGGTTGCAAAGGAAAGATACATTATATGTCTTCTATGGTAAGAAGCCCAATGTCAAGTGCAAATCACAAAGTACTCGTCTTAAATAGGAAGGAACACTAGGCATATTCTAATTTAAAGAGGGAAGACTGGATACAACATGGAAATTTGTAATACATTCTTGTTTTAAAAGTGAGGAGTCCATATAGTGTGGTAATCTGTATACTTTTTTTAATGGATACCATGTAATGGATTCTATATAATATGAAGGATGTGGGAAAATCCCCTTTCATTGCGGACAAATTGAAGAAAGTTAATCTTGTGTTCTCAACTTAAAGTATTAACTTCATCGAGAATAATGGACAATTTGTGTTTTCCGATTCCATGTAACTTTGAAAGCATGAAAGGAACACCTATTTTTCTAAACCATTGTCGTAAACATACATTGAAACTACATCACCTGTACTTTTGGAAGAGATTAATTCTCTATCCTTGAATTAGAAAGCAAGATAACTTGATTTAGATGTAAAACACACAGTTAATTAGTATCTATCCCATCAAAAGTAGAATGCATTAATCTTTTATTAATTTAATATCATTAATTTGAATTACTTTTTTTTGCCAAACCAAGGCTATTTTTCGCTTTTGCTTGAATTTGGTAATATGAATATACTTTTGTTTCTTGAATTAAAAATGGATATTAAATAAAATATTTGTCATTAGCTTTGAAATAACAATGTTTAGTATTCAATTTAAACCTTTAGTTTGATAAACTATAATGCACATTTAAAAGTATATACATTGCTTTTTACTAATTATATTCAAGTTCACCAAGCTTGCAATGAATCAATCTATGAGGCAATCTCATGTTCCTCAAAGTTATAAAAGATAAGTTGGTGAGGTAGTATCCATGTACTTGTTCTCTTCAATTGTATAATTTATACATGATAAATAGAGACAATAACTTAGTTTATGATTCTGCCTCTAGCCTCAATAAATTAAATTATTGTTTGGAAACAAATGTATGTAGATGAAGGTCTTCATTCAAACATATTGTTTCATGCTCGTCTTTTAATGTGTGGGGTAAATGAAAATTTTATAGAATCTGATCTAAGCCACATGTCACTCATTTGAAATGGGATTCATGCCTAGGCCGTGGAAAATATATACCTTAGGAAATTATAGTGATCAAAGCTAATGTGTCACCACAAATGGGAAATTATTGACATGGTGATTCTTTCATGCACAATGGACTATTGATCTCACTTGAATTGATGGTTTCTCACTTGTAATGAAGTTGTATTGGTGACCCACGTCATAATGGCGACCCTCTATTTCCTCCCATTCCAATAATCTTTGGGAGATTCTATTTATATACGACCACTACTCTATTCTTGCCACATGTCTCATTTGGGGTAGGCATCAAGCTTTTTCCAAACCTCTATTAGAAACCCCAATTGTTGTTGACCTCGAATTGACTCGACGATGATCTGGTATCTACCCCGATTTTTGTTGACCTTGACATGATTTTTTGAAGTATCTCTCGACCATGTCCATCACATCCTCCCACCATCTATCCATTGATGCTTAGCCCTTTTCAGGCTCCTTTTAATTAGTTATTCATAAACCCTAATCGATGGATCTTTTATTAACTATTCATGGACCATTCAAAGAAAAAACTTCACTTATCTTTGAACAACATAGCCACCCAACCCACTTCAATTGTTCCCTTCCCTCGCTTTGGAGTATGCTAGTTAATAATATTTTTAATTTATTAATTATTCATGGACCATTCAAAGAAAAACTTCAGTTACCTTTGAACAACATAGCCACCCAATCCACTTCAGCCCATTTAAAAACCATCCATCTTCAACACTATAAAAACACACAGGTGGATAGATGGTAGAGACAAATAGGTTAATGGTATACACAATAATAGTTTATAAGTTAGTTTTGATTGGATTCCCAAATTGTGACAAGTGGACAAGTATCCAACATATGTTTTGTCACTTTGAGTCGTCACCATGCAATTCTCCGATGGAGCACTAATGCCACCATGAAAAGCAATTGCCTCTCATGGCCTTTGTGGCACTAGGTACAACTAAAGTAGAAGACTTAGAGACCTAAAGGGTCGAACCATTCAATTCATACAAGCTCCTTCAACAGAAACTGGGCCAATGGGAATCAATAGATGAAGAAACCAGACACCTGCTCATAGTTCTAGCAGGGGAATGTGCCATAAGAAGAAACTACATTTTATTCTCAGAAGTCCAGTTTATTTAGGTCTCTGATCTCAAGGCCATCAATGACCCGTGGAGGAGCCACAACAATTGTTGCTTTGGGTACAACATACAACTTGACATATGAAACAAGGTAAATCGAGATTTCATAGAATTCTTCAAGAAGGCGGGGTGGATGAAGTTCATGTAGGATTATGAAATGGAGCAGTACATGTACAAGTCCTGGGAGTTCATGTGAAAATTTGGAGACTCTATGCCAAAGGGACACCTGCTGGGGGTGGGGGGGAGGTATTATGCAAAACATGTGGGGGGAGATATTATGCAAAACACATTTAGGGTGGGGGTGGGGGGAAACGTTATGCAAACATATGGTGGGAGATATTTTGTAAAACAAGTGGGGGTGGGGGGAGATATTATGCAAAACATATGTTTCCTTACATTAGAGGAAGACAAGCATTTAGTTAAAAAAACATAATTTTAAATTATACACAAAGGCTAAAAAGTAGTTTCAACTTAGAGGGTGGGGGTGTGGAGAGATATTATGCAAAACATATGGTATTTCCCTTATTCTCTACGCCTTAGGTACCTATAGATATCCTACTTGTGTTGCTACTCTTGCCTCTGTTCCTATTGGTACTTTGCCTAGTTACGTTGAAACTACCGTTGTACCTGGAATTGGAACCGTAGGATATGCATGAGTTTGTAGGATTGTTTGCTGAATAAACTGGTGCTATTGATGCTTCATCAACTAAAGCAACACAAAAAATTGGTTTTATATCATAAATGACTAGCTTTAGATGTTTGCTTCAAACTACTCTTACATCTTTAACTACCCCCATTTGTGTTGTTTCATTTATACTTGGAAATGCTCATGGCTCTATGATGAGTTTTGCTACCTAGTGGATAGAAGAGTTTCACTATTATGTTTTCAATAATATCTCTTGATGGTTCTCTATGGTTGTGAAGTGTGGGCCAACAATACATCTGACTTACAATGGAAGCAAATTGAGAAGATTAAAAAACGCTTGATTACAAACAAGTTTAAAATTAAAAGTTCAGTTCCTTATGATATCATGCTGAGTGAAATGGAGGCTGCTCCTATTGAAGTAATTGCTACGGTGTGTCTCATAAGATATTTAAAAAAAATTGAGCAAATGGAAGACGGTTGGTGGCCTAAGGTCGTCTTCAATGACATATTGTGCAAAAGAAAGAAGACGTGGATGCGGCAAAATATTAAATGGCTTACTAAATGGGATATTCACTTGAACAGGTGCCCTACAAACAGTAAAGAGATAAAGGCTTTTGTTATTGATAGGTTCCACAAGCGATCCTGGGATAAAGGGCTAGGGAGAAAGAAAAAGTATTACATTGAAGAGTTTAACCCCACTTACAATCACCATCAAAAAGCGTACATAGGGGCCAATATATCTTGGAGAGCCAAAATGCTTATTACCCAATTAAGAAACAATTCCCATCAACTTTGTTGTGAAACCAGGCATTGGAAAAGACCAAAGGAAGCTTGGGAAGAAAGGGTGTGTATGTTCTGCAACTCTGGAAAAGTGGAAACATAAAACCATTTCATTTTAGAGTGTGAAGCTTTCAAAGACAACATGGACAACTCTGTGAGTATTTTAACAACTAACTCTTGGAATAATTTATTCAGCGAGGGGACTATGGAGAAAGTGGGAGAGCTCATCATCAAGCTGAACAGGAAAATGACTGAAATGCATAAATCAATGTATAAGGCGGTTTGTCCCATAGGCTATTGTTAACCTCGTGGACGTTAAAATTTCTTCTTTTTCTTCTTCTCCCCACACCCCCACCTTCTAAATTGAAACTACTTTTAGTCTTTGTGTATAATTTAAGGAATCATGTAAACAACTCAAAACTTAAAATAATCTCAAAAAATAGAAGTTTACCCATTATAAACACCAAAATTTAATTATTTCAAATAATTAAATTTTATTTATACAATATAATGTTACTAAACATAATGTTATTTAAATTATACACAAAGACTAAATTAATGTTTTGCTTAATATCTCCCCCACTCCACCTTCTAAGTTAAAACTACTTTTTATATTTAACATAATATCTTCCCCAACTCAACCCTTTGATTATGTTTTGTATAATATCTCCTCTTACCCCACCTTCTAAGTTGAAACTACTTTTTACGTCTTAATATATAATTTAAAATTATACTAATTAATAATATTTTTAATTTTAATATATATATATATATATATATATATATTTAAAATTCGAATTTTGATTGAGATAATAGCAACTAAACCGACTAGGAGATATTATTTTGTAATCTTATAAAATATTTTGGCTTTTCTCATTTAGTCTGGTCACCGACTCAAATGTTGCATATACAACACAGCCTTAGATGCTGACGAACGCATCAAACAATCGGCAAAGTACACATGGAGTTCACGGAGGGACTTCATGTTGCATGTACAACAAAACCCTGGATGCGTATGAACACATCAACCAATGGACAAGTACATATGGATTCCTGGGAGGAATCCATACAGGTTACGGTTTTCCTATTTTAGACTTATATCACTATTTCTACTTTTCAACGTCTGTAGAGGGATTTATCAATTCATTTTCCCTGTAACATAACAAGTGGATACAAATGAATGAAATCACTTTGAGTTGGATGGCGAAGGATTTATCCATTCATTTTCATGGTAAAATAACAGTCACTGAGGATACAAACAAATGAAAGAACTTGACTTGGAATGTTTTATATTTAATTATCAATAAAAATAACCGAAAACGCATCTCGTTGGCAAACTGTCCCGCTTCCACATGGATATGGATCTGAACGGAAGGAACGAAACCGCGGTTTTCGACAAGATATCGACGTCATTAAAGGAGAAAAAACGCGACATACCAACCTGTCAGATATAATATTTAATAGTCTCGTTGGAGCCGAGCTATAAATCAATGTGAGAACAGGAGGTGTGGGGATTGTAATACAAGTAGCCTTTGCAAGAAGCCCAAGAAATTTTTAGAAACAAACTAAGCTCGGAATAATGGCTGGACATGCTCGTGATGCAGTTGACGACTTTGATGACTACGATCCCACTCCCTTTGGCGGTGGATACGATCAGGTAGTCACCTATGGCAAACCCAGATCTCCCTCTGAAGAAACTTGTTATCCTCCCAATCAACCAGGAGACGATTCGTCCCATGACTTTTCATATGGATCGGAATCATGCCCTTATGAAGGAGCAGGAGGAGCCCATGACATAGACGAACAGAGACCCACATATGGATCTGGATCCACCCCTTCCTATGAGGGAGATGATTCCACTTATGGTGGTGGTGGTGGTGGATTCGAGTATGGGAGGCCCAAGCCTCAGGCTGCACAGGGGTATCGGCCCAAGCCTCAGCCTGTACATGGGTATGAGCCCGAGCCCGAGCCTGCATACGGGTTTAAGCCCAATCCATATGGAGATCAGCACGAAGAAAATCCTAGCTGGAACATGCCACCCCAGGATTACCAGTCTGGGTATTCTGATGATAAATATGGAGAGGAGAGTAAGCCGAGTTATGGAAGGAGGCCTAGCTATGATCAACATGAGGAGGTAGTAGAGCCACCCAGGTTTGGGAGGCCCCCTAGTAATTATGAGCAGCAGGAGGAAGAACCCCCCAGGATTCATAGGCCCCCCAGTTACTACCAGCAGGAGGAGGAGGAGCCTCCCAGGTTCGAGAGACCCCCCAGTTACTATCAGCAGGAGGAGGAGACTCCCAAGTTTGAGAGACCCCCCAGTTATCATCAGCAGGAGGAAGAGCCTCCCAAGTTTGAGAGGCCCAGTTATTATCAACCTGACCAGGAAGAAGGAAGATATCAGCGCCCTCAATATGTAAGTTGGATGCTAGTTCTTTTACTCTGTCCCGATAAGACTTGTATAGGATTTGCATAGGATTGATACTGGCATAGATCCATCTTAACACCAGATCTGTAAAGTGCCTAGAGGAGTCCAAAATCCGGAGGTGCCTTGTGGATTTGCATAGGATTTATACTGGCATAGATCCATCTTAACACCAGATCTGTAAAGTGCCTAGAGGAGTCCAAA
This sequence comes from Picea engelmannii, assembly GCA_009831015.1. Taxonomy (NCBI): domain Eukaryota; kingdom Viridiplantae; phylum Streptophyta; class Pinopsida; order Pinales; family Pinaceae; genus Picea; species Picea engelmannii. Next base: position 553,604 of record ML780022.1, on the reverse strand, counting down.
ATCCGGAGGTGCCTTGTGGTTAAAGATGAGATGGATCTATGCTAATTTTTTTAATTTACCAAGTTTTAATATACACATATAGGAAGTAACAGGGATCTCCCTTAGCCCGGCATTTGATAGTCTGCAATGGAATGGAAATATCTGTTTTAATTTTGATATTGGTGTATATTGTTTTTACCCCTTTTGTTGTCCATTCTGCTCTGCAGTCCTTAGTAAATTAGCTTGTTAGCAGCTTTAACCTGTGATCTACAATTTCCAAATCCCATATTGTAAGGATTTCATATCTGTATGATGGGTTATACTATACATAGGATAGCTCTGGTAGCCAGGGTAGATCGACAGAAAAATCACAGATCGAGATGCAGAAGCAGCACTAGATATTAATTTTAAATGGTCTTAAGACATATATTGAAGGTTATAGATTTGAATGAATGAGAATTTTGGTTTCATTAGATAGGGTGAGTAGGCTACTTCTATTCATTTTTGATATATTTTTCCTTTAATGTTGTCCATTCTGCTCTGCCAGACCCTAGTAAATTAGCTTGTTAGCGGCATTGACCTGTGATGCTTTCATATCTGTGTGATGGGTTGTACTATACATAGGATGAAAACACTTAGCTGTGGTAGTCATGGCAGATCGACCTATAAATCACTGATCGAGATGCTGACGCACCACTGGATATTTATTTAACGGTCTTGAAGACTTGTATTGGAGCTCATAGATTTGAATGAATGAGAATTTTGATTGGATGATATAGGGTGAACCAGGCTAGCTAAGACTGAGCGAGGCTTCTAGTCTTGTGCTCAAGAAGAGGTTCTTGCTTGCAAATGGGTAGCCTTGAAAACTTTTATTTCGATTGTGGATCCAGTAAGCTTATCACTTATCACTTTCAGGGTATTAAAGGTCCTTTTCAGTTGTGTGACATAATTGGTACTGCTACTTCTATTCATTTTTGATATTTGTGTATATTGATTTTTCCTTTAATGTTGTCCATTCTGCTCTGTCAGACCCTAGTAAATTAGCTTGTTAGCGGCATTGACCTGTGATGCTTTCATATCTGTGTGATGGGTTGTACAGTTACTGATCGAGGTGCTGATGCACCACTGGATATTTATTTAACGGTCTTGAAGACTTATATTGGAGCTCATAGATTTGAATGAATGAGAATTTTGATTTGATGATATAGGGTGAACCAGGCTATCTAAGACTGAGCGAGGCTTCTAGTCTTGTGCTCAAGAAGAGGTTCTTGCTTGCAAATGGGTAGCCTTGAAAACTTTTATTTCGATTGTGGATCTATTAAGCTTATCACTTTCAGGGTATTAAAGGTCCTTTTCAGTTGTGTGACATAATTGGTACTGCTAAGTCCTTTGTGCTTTCAAGTTCAACTTTGCTCAAAAGGGTGCAGGTTGTGTGGCAAATAGTTTTTGGCTTTCTTGCATGGCAAATTGAGGGGCCTATGAAATGCTTGGGATTTGGTGTCAAGGTCGATTTGGATGTTTCTGCATTGTGTGGACACCTTAGCCTATGGAATGTGTTTCCATGGAAATGATTCGGTAGAAAAGGTCGCTTCTTTTGGAAGGATTTGTGCAATCATGATCGACCTAGTGTGATCTTAACCGTGCTCAAAAGGTAAATTTTTTAGATAAAGTTGTTTAGAGGACATCTATCGTAATTTTTTAGATAAAGTTGTTTAGAGGACATCTATCGTATGTTTTGGGAAATTTGCCTCTTTAAAATTCAACTTCATGGGTTAGGGCGGTTTTGGAGGGATTAGCGATGGAGGAGTGGGAAGCCTTTTTATATATATGTGTTGAATTTAAAGCAGCTGCAAGAGCCATTCTCCGAGAGGATGGCAAAGACCCTAGTTGAGATCTAGGGCCCCCAGTGCACTCCTGGGGTTCTTGGTCTGGGACCAAACAGTGAGTGATCCAGGTGGATATCGGGGGCCACCCATCTTTTCCAAATGGCTCAAAACAGTTTTCTGGCCATTTTGACAATTTACTATTTTTAGCAAGTTTTAACTTCCGGGGCCATTTTGAGGGCCTAAATGAAGGTTTTTCGAGATCGAGGTTCTCAATGATAGCCGAAGGCATGATTGAGGCCCCAAAATGAATCTCCTCGACAATACCT
>ML780022.1:523427-546833 GCA_009831015.1 Picea engelmannii | reverse complement strand
TCATAAATTGCTAGATCTATTATTCTATTGTTTAGATCTAATACTAACTTGCTAGATCTATTTTGTATTGATTAGATCTGATACTTAATTACTTAGATCTGCTATCTAATGTTGAAACTGATCTATCTAACTTATTAAGAGAAGTTCATCTAATTATTGTTTATGAATAGAACTCTAGATCTAAACTTTTGTGCACACTTAGAAATAAGTTTGTATGATCAGTACTACTTGTTGTTTACATTCTGATATTGTTCTCCTAATTCTGATCTGACTATTCAACAATCTACATTTCAGATAGCTTTACTTTTCTGTTCTAAAACTTGATTTTATTTAGATCTTTGCTGTTTTATCTGACAGAATTTTAAAAGACAGTGATTTTCTGCTTTACCTCTCTAATTCTAACATGGTTTCAGAGCTTAGGGTGTAGGATATTCTTGAGCCTGCACAGATCCACTTTGTTGGGTTGTTTTGCAGAGATCAACAACATCTAAACTAAGTCAGATCTCAGCATGGCCTCCACATCAGTGAAAGTTGAAGACAGACTCATAGGGGCCTCTAATTTCAATGCTTGGAAATCCAGGATAGTAAATATTCTTGAAGAGAATGAGCTAGAAGAGTTGATTACTAGGGTTATTGAAGAACCCACTTCAAACACAGCCAGGGCAACATACAGGAAGAAACAAGCCAAGGCTAAGAGAATCATTTTTGATTCTGTTAAGGACAGCATGATGCCAATCATTGGTCACCCAAGGACTGTCAAAGAATGTTTTGATGCTTTGGCAAACCTCTATGAAAAGAAGGGCACCAACTCAGAAAAGAATTCTAAAGAAACAACTACGTACTTTGAGAATGGGAAAAGATGATTCAGTTGCTACATTCTTCTTCAAAATTGCTCAAACTAAAGATCAACTCATTGCTATAGGAGTTCCTGTAGATGATGATGCCCTTGTGCAAACTGCTTTTGATGGACTTCCCGAGTCATGGGGAGTTTTTCTTGCATCGGTAAATGGAAGAGAAGTCCAACCCAACTTTGATAGATTATGGCATGAGTGCCTAGAAGAAGAAGGAAGACTTAAAAACAGAAATGAGTCTTCACTTTTAAGAGATCATGCCCTTTCAGCGAAAACTAAGAAATGGAAGAAGTTCCCTCAAGCTAAAGGCAAAGGTAAGAAACCTCAAGGTAAACTATCTCACCTCAATCCTCTTTTATCTAAAGTTAAATGTTTTAACTGCAATAAGCTAGGACATTATGCAAGAGATTGCAGGAATCCTCCATCTCAGCAAAAAAGAAGAGGAAGATTCCAAGCCTCAGTTGCCACTGAAGAGGCTAAACCTCAAGAGGAGCCTCAAAGAAGACAAACCAGGACTACCACCAAAGAGCAAGAACAACAAAGAGAATATTACTTTATCTCAGCTCTTTCCGGCACTATTACTAAGTCAGAGGAGATTTGGTTAATAGACAGTGGTGCTTCCAGACACATGATATGTTTCAAACAAAACGTTGCAAACTATCAAGACAAGAAATTCAAGGCAAAGGTAGAACTAGGGGATGATGACACCTATGACATAAAAGGTTTTGGATCTACCTCTTTTCGATTTCACTCAGGTCAAGTTGTTCAAGCTCTAGTGCACGAGACGGTAAATCCCTGCGAGCTCTGGCACAGAAGATTTGGACATCTCAACTACAACGCACTTCCAGGTTTGCAAAAGATGGTGACATGTATGCCAATATTTTCTGTTGAGCATGATAGTGTTTGTAAAGGTTGTTCACTTGGTAAGAATACAAAGAACCTCGATCCTCTCAGTAATAGAAAACCAAATGGCATCTTAGATCTAATTCATTCTGATATTTGTGGGTTCATGACTGCCCCTTCTATGAATGACTGTATTTATTATATCATTTTTATTGATGATTGTTCACGTAAAACTTGGATTTATTTCTTAAAGACTAAAGATGAATCTTTTAGCAGATTTCAAGATTTCAAGAATCTTGTTGAAAATCAAACAGGCAGACACATCCGAGTTTTTAGAACAGATAACAGTAAAGAATTTGACTCCTTCAAATACGACGAACTCTGTCAGGCTTCTGGAATTAAGAGGGAGCTAACTGTGTCGTACAACCCCCAACAGAATGGGGTTGTTGAAAGAAAGAATAGAACTATTTGTGAAGCAGCCATGGCCATGATGTATGACCAAAACTTACCTTTATCACTTTGGGCCGAGGCTGCCAGTACTGCAGTCTACATTTAGAATAGATGTCCACACAAATCCCTTGAAGCGAAAACTCCTGAAGAAGTTTTCACCGGAATTAAACCCTCAATTGATCACTTAAGAATCTTTGGTAGTCCAGTCTATATTCACATTCCAAAAGAGAAGAGGACTAAGCTAGAGCCCTTTGGAAAGAAAAGAACTTTTGTGGGATACAGTGAAACCTCAAAAGCTTACAAGATTTATATCCAAGGTCAAAAGTTCATCGAAGTAAGCAGAGACGTGACTTTTCATGAAGAAACAACTTTTCGTTGGGTCAGAGAACTTCCATGTGATTCAGAGGAGCAGGAAGCTCCACCACTTGATTCTTCAGATTCTCCTATTCTAGATGAGCAGAGGGAGGAAACCTCAGAACTTCCAGTGGATCCCTCAAGGGATACTATTGAGTTTCCAATGGAGATACCTCTTGTTAAAAGGAAACCAACCTGGTGTCGGGAAATATTGAAAGAAGCAGAAAAGCATTCAGCGCCTAAGGGCACCTTCAGAGAAAGCAAGAAACCAGATAAGTACTTTGGTCTCATAGCTAATTTAAATGCTGTAATTGATTCAGAATCTTCCACATTTGTAGAAGCCTCTAAACATCAAGTGTGAAAAGATGCTATGAATGAAGAATATGATTCTATTCTAAAGAATGATGTATGGACCATAGTCCCTAGACCTCATGGAAAATCAGTAGTAACTTCAAAATGGCTTTATAAGATAAAGCATGCATCAGATGGCAGTGTTGAGAAATATAAGGCGAGATTCGTGGCTCGTGGTTTCTCTTAGAAAGAAGGAATTGACTACGACGAGATTTTTGCTCCAGTTGCCAGGTATACTTCAATCATGATTATTATCTCTCTTGCAACAGTTTTTGGTTGGAAACTTCACCAGATGGACGTTAAGACTGCTTTTCTTAATGGTGAAGTTGAGCAAGAAGTATATATCGAGCAACCTGAAGGTTTCGTGATACATGATAAAAGGTCTCATGTGTGCAAACTCAAGAAAGCCCTGTACGGGTTGAAGCAAGCTCTGAGAGCTTGGTATGGTAGAATAGACAGTTTTCTACAAAGTCTTGGATTCACCAAGAGCATAGCAGATTCAAATCTTTATATAAAGATTGTACAAAATCATCCAGTTATTCTAGTCTTATACGTGGATGAACTGTTCCTCACTGGAGAGGAAAATTTGATAGCTCAGACTAAGAGGGAGCTTTCTGCAGAGTTTGAAATGAAAGACTTGGGGCTCATGCATTATTTCTTAGGCTTGGAGGTATGGTAGAGACCAAGTGAGATCTTTCTCTCATAGAGTAAATATGCAGTTGATGTGCTCCACAGATTTGACATGATGGACTGCAAGTCCATGACAACTCCAATGATCTCTAACCTAAAGAAACTACAAGATCAAGTTACCGGTTCAGATCCAGAAGATCCCACTTTATATCGACAGATCATTGGGTCTTTGATGTATCTTGTACATACGAGACCAGACATTTGCTATGTAGTAAATGCTCTCAGTTAGTTCATGTGTGATCCGAAGCATATACATATGGTTGCTGTGAAGCATATTCTGAGATATGTTCGGGGAACTATAGTTTATGGTCTCAGATACACTTCCAGTGGAGGTGTAATGCTCCATGGTTTTATAGATTCAGATTGGATGGGTAGTACAGTGGATCGGAAGAGCACTTACGGATATTGCTTTAGTTTGGGTTCGGCAATGATTTCCTGGTCCAGCAGGAAACAAGGCTCCATAGCCCAAAGCATTGTAGAAGCAGAATACATTGCTGCAAGTGCTGCTAGCAGAGAAGTAGTGTGGCTTAGGAAGCTACTTTCAGACTTGTTTAGTTCAGAGCTTGAACCCACAGTCATTCACTGTGACAATCAAAGCTGTATAAAGCTCATCGAGAATCCAATGTTTCACGACAGATCGAAACACATTGAGATGAGATACCACTATGTCCGGGACATGGTTCAGAAGAACGTTCTCAGCATTCAGTATGTTCCAGCGGCAGATCAGACGACATATATTTTTCCCAAGCCTGACAAAGTTTGTATACTTTCATGACAAGCTTGGTGTAGTTGAGAATGCCTCTCTTGCTGAGAGGGAGTGTTGAATTTAAAGCAACTGCAAGAGCCATTCTCCGGGAGGATGGCAAAGACCCTAGCCGAGATCTAGGGCCCCCAGTGCACTCTTGGGGTTCTTGGTTTGGGACCAAACAATCAGTGCCATGGCAAAAGACCCTTGTTAGGGCCCCCAGTATATGACTGGGGTTCTTGGTCTGAGACCAAGCAGTTAAAGTCCCTAGATATGTCTAGGGTCCCTGGACATGTTCTAGGGTACCCATGCCTGGGGCATGGGTTGATCCTTGGTCTAGTACCTTGGTGGATAAGACCCCAGAATTGTTCTGGGGCAACTTGATCCTTGATTAGGTGTTTGTTGGTGTATGACCCTCTTTGAAGGTGGGCATGACCACATGAGGGATGTATCCCATATGCAGTGATGATAAAGTTAAAAAGGTCACCTTGAGAATTATATGGACATGTGTAAACCTCTTCTAAACCCTCCACCCTTGGTCTTGTTGGGCTTGAGTTTGTCTGGGGTTTGTGTTTTGTTTTTTAAGGGTCAATACAAGAAATAATTAATGAGTAAAAATTGAAATATATTTAATTAATATTTATATTAATTTTATTATTATTTCTTTTAATTAGCCCTCACCCTTTAGTATATATAGAGACCCCTCCCTCTTCCTTTTAACATTCATTCTATCTCTCTCCTAAGGGAGACGCTTTGCCCTCTTGCAACGGATCGGCCTCCTCTTGCAACAGATCGGCCTCCTCCTGCAGCAGTACGGCCTCCTCTTGTGACTGCTCGACCTCCTCTTGCTATAGATCAGCCTCCTCACATCCTAGCGGCTCCTTTTGCTGTAGTCTCCTGACTTTTATCTGTGACAGGGTTCTTGATCTAAGTCTTGCTGAGTTTGTTCTGTTATCTGGWGTATAGGGAGTGTTTCTTACTGCTGAAATTTCTGGGGTTGTAACCAGCCAGGGAACAAAACCTTTTTGTCTGCCATCTCATATCTGGGTGCCTTGTGAGGGCTGCGGCACTCTAAGAAAGGTGGCTGGGCCATCCTTAAGGCAGCCGTTCCACTTCCTAGCTGTTCTGTACTTGCATGAGGGTTTGTGAAGTATTTTATGTGAAGTTCTGGTAGAGGTTTGACTGTCCTATAATTCTCTTTGTCAAGAGATCTCACCCATGAGGTAGATCTATGATCTTGGACTTTTTCTGAGCATATATTCAGTGGCTATTCATCWCTTGTGCAAGTCATGAACTCCTTCAYTGTTCAAAGGTAAGACACCTAGAGGTAAGTTCCTTTATGATGCAGTTCTATGTGTTTCTAGTTTAGATCTATTTGAAGTTCATTGGTTAAGTCTCCTATTGCTCAAATCTGTCATAAATTGCTAGATCTATTATTCTATTGTTTAGATCTAATACTAACTTGCTAGATCTATGTTGTATTGATTAGATCTGATACTTAATTACTTAGATCTGCTATCTAATGGTGAAAGTTGAAACTGATCTATCTAACTTATTAAGAGAAGTTTATCTAATTATTGTTTATGAACAGAACTCTAGATCTAAACTACTTGTATGATCACACTCAGAAATAAGTTTGTATGATCAGTACTACTTGCTGTTTACATTCTGATATTGTTCTCCTAATTCTGATCTGACTATTCAGCAATCTACAATTCAGATAGCTTTACTTTTCTGTTCTTAAACTTGATTTTATTTAGATCTTTGCTGTTCTATCTGACAGAATTTTAAAAGACAGTGATTTTCTGCTTTACCTCTCTAATTCTAACAATATGTATGTTGCAAAGGACCTTTATGATCTCGTATGCCACACTTGAAAAAAAGGTGGGGGTTGAGGGATCTGGAGTTTTTGCTTGAGGAGGTGCTAGTGCCTTTGAAAATCTCATTCTTTTTCAAACACAAAGAATGGGGGTGGCTTAGGCTTCATCAACGCTTGACTATCAAGACCATACTGCATAAAAATTGGTATTACAAATGTTGCATGCACCTTGTGTGGCAAGGATAAAACAATGGAGCATGCTTTTGGTAAATGTCACTCTGCTATGATTTTTGGGGCATGGTTTTAGGATGAAGTTCATGTCCTTTTTACTACTCTGTTTTCATGGAAATGACCTCTTTTAGTGTAGGCACGGGTGATTCTGGACCGCTACAAATATTTATGGCACACATTTGGTTGACTGCAAAAGCAGGAGTTGGGTTTGCTTGTCAAAGTCAAGTTCAGTGCCTTTTGTCGAGATGTTGAGTCCCTTCCTCTTAAGGGTGCAAGGCCATATGTTTACATTTTTTACCTTTTTAGGGTGGGAATTTCATGGGACTCTTGTTTGTATCTTGTAACTCTCCCTTCTCCATGACTATTTGTTCTATGAAGTAATATATGATGCATGTCTAAAAAAAATGACATATGACTTTATCAACATAAGTCACTCTATAAACCTAAAGTACAACCAACAATGACTTGTGACCATTATAATAATCTAACTCTAATACCCTCCCTCAATGGTCATTTGGAAAGCAACTGTTTGTCATAGAATACAGGATTATTTAGAGTCTAGACAGACCACGTTGAAGATTTCTACAACTTGCTTCTCAAATTCACTCCCAGAATCAAATTTTTAAGCTATGACCCAATGAAAGCAACACTGGCTGGATGACATGTAACTGACGTGATTGATGCCGATAAAGTCATCTCACCAACCACCTTTTTGACCACTGACTCTTTAACCATATGACAGTCAATGCTGGCTGAAAATTTCAGGTTACCCACCGTAGACATAGATATTGATTTTAACTTTGAAAAGCTACTCATTTCCACACCTAGGTACCAAAGTGAATCCAAATTCACAAACCAAGCCTTTGGTGCCTACCATAACCTATAGAGATTGTTATCCTCCATTGCAAGTATGGATCATCCCTCCATGTGGATGGTCCACACTTGCAAATCGCACTCCTTGTGGCTGATCCACACTTGCAAATTACATATCCTATGGCTGGACCAGACTTCCAAATTGCACCTGTCTAGAAATGTTTTCATCAAAGCAGAGGCCAAATTGATTTGCTCTACCTTGGACCATGCTAGTTCGTTGTAGGAGCCAGGAGTGCTTTCCACCACTCGTTCTTATCTTTATTTCTCTTCAACTTGGGACTCAACAACATTTGAACCATTAGAGAGACATTGATGAACACCAAATCAACAAAACCCTGTTGAAGACACTACATACTTTTTTTTCCCTTTCCTTCCACCTGCTCCTCCTTCACTGGAATTGTGGAAGTTCCTCTTCCTTTTCATCTCTAAGCTTGTTCTTCTCTGTCTCATCGATGGTGGTTCTGGTTTGGACTTTCTGATTTAGATTGTTTTTGCCGCTTTTGGTTTGGTTAAAAGTGTGAACTGGTTTGGGGCCAGTTTCAGTTCAAACTGATCGGTTTAATTAAGAATTGATTGAACCATTTGCTAGCTGGTTTTGATCTGAATCGACTGGTTTGCCAAGAACCTTAACAAAACACCAACAAGAAAAAAAGAAATCATTCTCCTTTTTGGAATTGTCATTAAATTTAATTTTAACTCTTAAAGTTAATGATTAACTTGGATTTTAACGTTAAAAGTTAAAGTGGGACCCCATTTCAGGGTGTCTGGTGATGGAACCATACCCATCGGACCTCACATGAAGAAGATAGAAAGTGGGGTGTTTTTCAGTGTGCAACATACTTAACATTTTTTCCAACATTTAAACATATATTCAAATAGGACCCTTTACCCCTTCCTCTTGCACCCTTTGAGCTAGAAATTAGATGATTCTCAGATTGAAACCTAGAAGGATCACTGGTTGCTCAATGGTGCCAAGATTTTTTTCCCAGTAAGCTATATGTTACCGAATGGTTCTTGTGCCAACTGATTTAAAACATCAAATGACAACCACTATTGAAGCCATTTATCAAGAGCATATTTTATATTCTAGACTAATGAACCAGACTTTGGATGAGCTATGTACTTGTTTGGATATAGTATGATGAGTTTTGGACTCTAGAGTGTAGATGCCATTTAGAGTCTTAAATTTTATATATTTTCATTCAGAATTGTATGGATCACAAAACTTATTGATAGCATTTTGCTATATTCATCTTTGCATGCTATATTTTTTTTCCGATGGAAGAAATCGTGGTAAACCCTTCGAGTACTTCCCCACATTTCATGGATGGTAAACGGGGTAAACCTTCGGTCTGATTACGGGCCTAACCCTCTGATATCGAGTGAGGCCCAACAATCTCAACAAATATCAACAATATCTGGCTGGGGACTTGACCCCGAGACCCCATTCATAATAACCACAGCACTCATCCGCTCGAGCTAACCCATCGGGCTTGTTTGCATGCTATATACAAGAGCAATCTTTGGAATTTTTGTGCCTAATGTTGCGGATTTACATTGATGTACATGAATGCCTATTTTTTTATGAAAATTTGACTATTTTATGTATTTTAGTCAGCTGGTTTTGACTACTATGACCTCGCCAATTGAATTGACAACTTTTCATACTTATCCCCAAGCATTCTTGGCATCTCTTGCCTCTTTTGCTACTTGCACATCATTACATGATGGCTGCCCACCATTCTGCACTTGGCTTCCTAGCAAATCAGCTGATTTTTCACTGTCAAATTAGCCATCATCAGTGTGATTTAGAAACTTTCAACAATTCTTACATGCTTGCTGACAGCAACCTGATTTGTTAAATTTGAAAGCCTATACGCTTTTGTGTGGTCAAAATATCCAACAAAAGCAGTTTTCTACTTGTGGTATCATCATAAGCAACTGAACCAAAGATTTTTAGATGGCTTACATTTGGTTTCTTCTTGGACCATGCCTCCTTAGGTGTGACTTTTATCACTTCTTTTGTGAGGGACTCCTATTTAGCAAGTATACTGTTGCACGCATCACTTTTGTCCATTATATATTTGTCACTGTTTTTTCATGCATCATCTTCTTTGCCATGACTATAGTCTACTACTTTTCCTTTCATCATTTCCTTTTTGCCTTTGAATCCTCTCTCACAAAAGTCAATAAACCTACCAAACTCCTCTCCAATATTGAACCTGAAAATGCTTATTGTTTTACAAAATTCTTTTTAACCACCCCCTTAAGCTTCTTTAAGGCATCTAAAGTGTTTGACCTTTTTTTAAGAAAGAAGCCCCATATCTTCTGTGAAAATTCATTAACAAGAAGTAAAAAATACTCGACAACAATGGTGTGATCGTTGGATCATCTGTAAACGTGGGACTTATATCACACATGTTTCACCAACATGGATACTCAATGCAGAATGAATTTAATCGTCTTCTGGAATCTCCATTTGTTTTTCTCCAACAATCTATGTTCGGGAATTGTGTATGTGCTATGCTGATTGCCTTGCGTGTATTGCCAAGACCAAGGCTCAACCTGAGATGCAACCCAAACTTTGCTTCTAATCATCAACAGGCAGAAACAAATAGTTTGGTTTGTTGGCTTCAAGGCTTGGTTTAATGGCTTTATATTGCCAATGCCCAATACCAACACTTGAATAACAATTGCACTCTGTCAATGTTAAAAACAAAATATACCTCTGCCGTGCAATATGCCAATCAACAACAGATCTCTAACTCAGTCATTGCAACTGAAATATCTGCATGTACTCCAGCCCTGTGTGAACAATGCACCAGCTGAACATACATAAATGTAAGCTGCAAATTACATGCACTCTGTGGTTTTGTATGTTCACGCACAGCTCCTCCTTCACAATATAAGCGGAGTATATACATACACGTATCTATGCCCAATGAATAAGTTAACACTCCACTCAACTAGCTTCTCTGCCCATTGAAATAGCATTACATGTATATGCTTTACTTTTCAAACTTGTAAAATTCAACGCTTATTCCCACTCCTTCGATTTACATAATACTTGCAATGGAAATCAGTAGGTAATAGAATTACTCTGGTTACTATGATCACCCAAATACATGAGTTAATACACAACGGTTTATAATTAGCTATGGGTTAATTAGTTGAAACGCAGAACCTGGGAATGAATCAACAGTTGCTATAGGATACACTACCCCTCATGAGACACCACTAAAGACAAAAACTCCTTTATGGGAATACATATCACTGGAGGTGCATGCACAACCTGAAGGGGTATGCATATGGCCACGCCCAAGCACCCAACAACCAAAGAAGGAGGTGATTGGTTAATTAACAATAATACAGAGTTAGAAACTCATTCTGGAAATAGAAATGATGGCCAACAACTCTCAATTTCCCACCATAAATTTCATCTGTCTCTTAGATGAGCGGCTTGAGATAACTCACAGTTGTGGCCTTCACAGTGGTGTGAGGAAATAGCTACGGGCAACATTTTGGTTGGTTAATTGAACAGAGAATGCAATGCAACAAAGGATGCTATAGCTTGTGGCTTGTACAACATAACTCGTATCATTTCAACAACCATTAATACTATCAGCTGTTAAAATTATAGCGAAGAGAAGGTGTCTACTCATGTCCATGTGTCCTTGGACTTAGAGGGGACATTAAACTACCCAAGTGAACTCTTTATTAATCTTGCCTAAGTTTAATGTAGGAAAGTATGATAAGTTATGTTCTACTTTGTCATTGACTTTATTGGCCTATTTTTCTAAGGTTTCCTTGAAAAAGAATTTTAGTTGTTAGTTAAATACCTATGATCCCAATGAAGAGATAAGATCAAATGTGGATCATTGATCTCTTTAGAAGGATCTAGAGAGAGGTCAATTCAAGATTATAAAGTGAGGGTGACGGTACAATGAAAGAACTCTTTGAGAGTGATTGAACAAGAAAGGAGGGGGCGTAAGGGTTAAACCAAGAGGCTGATTTTTCTGTAGAGATTTTCTGAGCAAGGACAGTGAGTAAAGAGGCCAATTTGAGGGCTGAAGGGCAGCGTTTTGCAGGGGCCGTTTGCTGGGCGTTAAGAGGGCCGTACAGGCTACAGATTTGTACCATACAGGGCCGTACAGGCTACAGATTTGCACCATACAGGGCCGTACAGGTCAATCTCTTGCTGTAGGACGTGTGCTGAGTTTAGCAGGCCATACAGGGTTTGAAAGAGGTGCACTAGGTGGGCCGTACAGCTGGGAAAAGAGGCAGCTTCAGCTGGGATCGATTTATCTCAGTTTTGGAGACTTTTGGGAGGCTGTACGACACCTAGAGAGGACTGTTTCAGAGCTGTAATATTTCAGATCGGGGTAAGAATTTTCTGAGTTGTATTCTTTGTATTTTGCTGCTGATGTTTGCTCAAGAAGAGAAGAATAAAAACCCTCCTTTTCTGGTTTTCCCCACACTGGGTTTCCAGTGTATATCTGGTGTTACTGTGTGTGTTTGGCTATTTATTTTTCACTGTGCAAGCAATTCTACTTAGCTTGTGTAATCATAGTATAGATCTGAATTTTTATTTCTGCATTAAGATTTAAATTTTCTGGGTTAAAATCTATTGAGCTAGATTACCATCTTGATGGGTTTTAGAAGTTTTACATGGTATCAGAGCATTGCCTCTGATTAAACACACAGGTCACAGGTCAAAACCTGTTAACGGCATTTTCAGATTTCAAAGTTTACTATAATGTCTATGGCTACTAGTGTAAGGTATGAGGACAGATTAGAGGGTGCTTCAAATTATCTTCAATGGAAGGTCAGGATCACAGCTGTTCTCAAGGAGAATAAGTTGTGGGCACATGTTAGTACAACAATTCCGGTACCAGTGAATGATCCTATTGCCTTGGGCCTCCATGAGGTGAAAGAAGCTAGGGCACAAATGATTCTATTGGATGGTGTCAAGAATCATATAATCTTGCATCTAGCTGAGAAGAAAAATGCTAAGGAAATGTGGGACGCGCTGACTAAGTTGTACCAAAGTGACAATCAAAACAAGAAGATGGCTCTCAGGGACAAGCTACATAGCACGAAGATGTCTAGGGGTGAGAGCGTGACATCCTATCTCACAAAGCCGACGCAGGTTCGTGATGAGCTAGCAGCTGTAGGGGATACTGTTCCAGATCATGAGTTGGTTTGAATAGCCTTGAATGGCTTTGGAAAGCAATGGGATGTGTTTGTCAAATGCGTGGTAGGCTGTGAGAAATTCCCTACTTGGGAGAGGCTATGGGATGACTTTATACAGGAGGAGATCCGGGAGGGATCTCAGCGTGGAGATCAGAGAGAAATCTAAGGATGAGGAGAATCTTGCTTAGGCCACCAAGAAGGGAAAGAGCAAGAAGAGCTCTGCAGAGGGGAGCATCTTCTAAACAAAGTGGCAAGAAGATGTTTGACCTTAGCAAGGTCAAATGCTATGCGTGTCATCAGCTTGGACATTTTTCCAGTCAATGCCCCAACAAGGAGGGAAAATCGAAGAAGCAGAGGGCTGCTACAGTTTATATGGATGCATTTGCAGCCAGATTTAAGGATGAATTTTCACTCTTAGCATGCCTATCCACCTCCATGATCACTAGTACATAGTACATTGGCAGTGGTGCTTCATGCCACATGACAGGGGTGCGTGAGTACTTTAGCAACTTGAAGGAGTACAATGCCAACTTCAACATTGTACTTGGGGATAATACCAAGTATAGGCTAGCAGGCACAAGGACCGTGAGGTTTCAGAGGGACTCTGGTAAGCCCTTGTCAATTAATGATGTTTTGTTTGTTCTTGGTTTGACTAAAAACGTGATTTCTATTTCAACCTTAGAAGATAAGGGATATGAGGTCACTTTTCGGGATGGAAGAGTACTCATACATCCAAAGGGCTCCAATGCTAGCATGGTGAAAGTGTTGGGAGTAAGAAAGGACAAACTCTACAAGCTGTAGTTTGAACCAGCCTGTGCGTTGGTTAGCAGCAGTAGCGGTGGCCAAGATTTGGGGGAGCTTTGGCATAGGCGGATGGCTCATTTACATCATGGAGCACTCAAGGTGCTCAAGGAGGCCATGAACGTGCTTCCCGAGTTCAATTTTGATCAGTTTGGTGTGTGCAAGGAGTGTGCTTTGGGCAAGTACGCCAAGACAATCTTTCCTAGTAGTGACAGCAGGTCCAAAGGGATTTTGGACTCTATCCATTCAAATGTTTGTGGGTCCATGCCAACAGTGTCTATTGGAGGGTTCAACTACTATGTCTCCTTTATTGACGATTATTCCAAGAAGACCTAGATCTATTTTATGAAGACCAAGGATGAGGTCTTCAGTCGGTTCCAAGAGTTCAAAGCTCTTGTGGAAAACCAGATAGGCAGAAAAATCAAGGTGCTCAGATTAAACAATGGAGGCTAGTAGGTTGCCTTCAAGGAGTTTTGTGTAGATTCTGGGATTAAGAGGGAGCTGACCATGTTGCAGAACCCACAACAAAATGGAGTCTCATAGAGGAAGAACAGGTCGATATTTGGGACTTGCCCATGTTTCTATGGGCTGAGGTGTGCAACATTGCAGTCTATCTGTAGAACAAGAGTCTGCATAAGGTTTTGGGGAGGATGACCCCTAAGGAGGCTTTCACAGGAAAGAAACCAGAGATTGGTCACATACGCATTTTTGGTTGCCTAGTCTATTGCCATGTTCCGACAGAGGGGAGGGCCAAGCTCGAGCCTATTGCAGACAAGGGCATCCTTGTTGGTTACAATGAGACCTCCATGGCCTATAGGGTCTACATTCCTGCGCTTAGGATGACAATGGTTAGGAGGGACGTGGGATTTGAGGAGGATAGGGCTTTCGGGAAGTCCTATGGACATATGCTAGCTGATGAGCAAAGTGCTCCTAAGGAGGAGGCTAGACAACCATTGCTAACTACAGGTCCCCAGACCTTTGTACAGGTTGGGCAACAACAACAGGGTGTGCAGGGAGAGCAACAACATGAGCAACATGAGGAGGAGCATGATGCTCCATTTACTCAGGTCGAGACCTCCAGTAGGAGGAAGCCTAAGTGGGTTGAGCGCACATTGAGAGAGGCTCCAGGTAGAGGCTTCCCGACATCAGTTAGGATGAGCAAGGCGCCATAGAGATTTTCCAGTTACATGGCTCTTATGAGCGAGTTGATAGAGGCTGAGCCTTTGAGTTTTCAGGGGGCATCTGAGGAACATGTGTGGAGAGATGCCATGATGGAGGAGTAGTCTTCCATCATGAAGAATGATGTGTGGGAGGTTGTGCCCTGGCCAGAGGGAAAATCAGTGGTTGGCTCTTGATGGATTTGTAAGATCAAACATGTTGTAGATGGCAGTGTGGATAAGTTCCAAGCTCGCTTTGTGGCTAAGGGCTTCTCACAGAAGGAAGATATTGACTTTAGTGAGACGTTTGCACCCGTGGTGAGATATTCTTCTATCAAAGCCGTGATATCCATTGCAGCTAAGTTGGGTTGGCAGATCCACCAGATGGATGTCAAGACAACGTTTCTGAATGTAGTGATAAAGGAGGAGATATACATAGAGCAGCTAGGGGGTTTGAGGTGCATAGCAGGGCATCTCATGTTTGCAGGTTGAAGAGAGCGCTATAAGGGCTCAAGCAGGTACCACATGCGTGGTACAACAAGATCGATAGCTATTTGCTTGGGATGGGCTTCACCAAGAATGAGGTTGACTCTAACCTTTACTATATTTTGGTTGGGGGAGAGCCACTCATTCTTGGATTGTATGTAGATGACTTGTTTATGACAGGATCACGGAAGCTCATAGCAAACTGCAAGAGGGATCTTGATAATGAGTTTGAGATGAAGGACTTGGGGCTTATGCATTATTTTCTTGGTTTGGAGGTGTGGCAGAAGGATGGGCATATTTTCCTTGGTCAGGGAAAATATGCTATGGAGATTCTGAAGTGCTTTGGTATGCAGGATTGCAAGCCTATGGCAACACCCATGGTTACGAACTGGAAGAAGATAGATGTCAGAGGGAGTGGATCCCACTCTTTACAGGCAACTCATTGGCTCTCTGATGTATTTGGTCAACACTAGGCAACTCATTGGAAACTAGGCTCTTTTATCAATGTGTCTTCTGTCTGCTCCTCTGGAACATGGCTCTCAACTCTGGTTCTTGGCTATAGCTTTGGCTTTGGCTCCAGCTCTCAGTTTTGGCTTTGGCTCTCGGTTGTGGCTTCTGGCTCTAGTTTTGGCAACGGCTCCGGCTTTGGTCTTTGGATTCAACTGTTCTGGCAGTATAGGCTTCTGCTCATTGATTCTTTGTTATGAGCATCAAGCTCTGTAATCTTTAGATTTTGGAGTTCTTCAATTAGAATCCATTCCCATCTTTGGTGTGCAAGGTCTCTTTCATTCTCAGACTTGGAGATGATCTATCTTTGGCAGCCAATGAAAGCCATGTTGAATTCTGGTATTCACTTGTTCACTGCTGAATGTCTACCCTTTTTTTTCAATAGCGCATGCACAACACTCATTCAATAGTGAGATCCCTGCTCACTTGCAAGACACAAACAATTAATTAAGGGAAATGCACTCTGTTCTGATTATTGCAACCTGACTGTGCATACACAGAACTCCTAAACCAGATCTCCGTCTTTTTAAAATACAAGCATCCAAAAGATGACGCTGTTAGACTAGCTGTAGGTCGCATTCTAAATCTGTTTCCTCAAACTCAGACTGCCAATTGATATTGCTGTTTCTTGTCAATTGCATAAACAAAGCACAACAGATCTTACATCAGCAAACAGAGCTGGGATACTCCTTATATCCACAAGTATGACTTCTCCATGATTAAATGAAAGCTCACTGTGCTTGTGGAGGTCCAGTCCAGTTAGACCTGCTTAAAGTATTATCAATTTGTCTGAATCAGGTGAGACAATAATGATATTCTCGTTGGAATATTAAGTTTCTAACATGGACATGAGCTGTGTCACATGAACAAATACACTTAATGTGCTCACAATCTTTACAAAAATATAGACATCTAATATCCCTAACCCTAGTATTTAACCAATATAGCAAAATAGAAAGGCAGTTGATGGACCAAAGCCCTCTTTTTTCCTTATGCTATAAGGGCATGCTAACTTGTCATCCATATGAAGCAATCTGGTTTTTGTTGCAATGGATTAATCTAGAATCTTTACTCTCTGTTAAAGTGTCTTTGAAATTTCGTAACAATAGTTATCTTTATAGCTAAGTTGACAGGGTTTGCAAGGATGAATACAGCGATGGGAATGCCATATTTGAAAATCAATATGTAGGGGGTTGCTTTGGTTCTTTCTGAACAAGGGTTTCATTATTAAAAGCAATAGGAGTAAGATCATGACATTTTTCTTCCTTTTTTCTTTGGTCTCCGAAGAAGGTTGCCTAGGAGCTAATTTAGGACGACTTTCCTAATGTGTTCAGAATCTTTACAAAAGCATAGACATCTAATCCCCCTAACCCCAGTATTTTACCAATATAGCAAATTAGCAAGCTGATTGATGATAAAAGTCCTTTTTTTTCCTTATGCCACAAGGGCATGCGAGCTTGTAAGCCATATGAAGCAATCTAGTTTTTGTTGCAATGGATTAATCGAGAATCTATACTCTCCACCAAAGTGTCTTCGGAATTTCATAACAATAATTAACTTTATAGCTAAGTTGGCAGGTTTGTAAGGATGAATACAGGGACGGGGATGCCATTTTTGAAAATCAATATGCAGGGATCGATGTGGTGCATCACATATAAAATTTTAATGTGTGTATACTATAAAATTAATTTTTGAAAAAAAAGTAGAGCTGATTTTTTTTGTCGAGTAGTAAAACTTAGTACATAACAATGTGATTCATTGACTAATGATATTATAAAACTTAACAACAATCATAATTCGGTGATCAACAATTTTATTTTCAAATTTCAATACTCATAGATTCATAAATGATGAGATCACAAGATTCATGAGTTCAAAACTAAATGTCTAACAACCACTCGATTCATCCCTTGCACTCTAGTGGCCTCCAACAACCCAGAGCATCCACACATAGGGCAACCTGCTGAATAGATAATGCAGAGGAATCAGATAGTATACCGTTCACACTATGAACCAAACCCAACATGACCCCCTTAAGTGGCTGAATCGTAAATGGAAGACTATAAAGCTTGTGTAGATCATTCGTTATTTGGGCATCCCTTTTGGTATGCAGATCTCTGGTGTTGATCAGTGGAAGTGGACAATGGCCACATTTGAAAAAAAACTTCCAATTTTGCAGTCATCCTGATCTTCCTCTTGTTGGGAAGGTTACAATTGTTGATAGAATTCTTGTAGCAGTGGACAACTATTGCTTGTCTTTTCCCTTCTTGAGCAACATATAAATTGCTAGGGAGGGTCCTTAGAAGCTTTCTTTGGGGAAAGCAAGGTAGGGTGAAAGGGATTCCTCTGGTGGACTGGGATGTTTGGAATTTACAAAGGGATCGGAGGGGATTGGGTCTCCTTGACATAAGAACTAAAGGAGCTGCTCTTGCCAGTAAATGGGTAATACGAGCATTGGAGGGGGATCCTTTGTGGAAGCATTTAATCTATCCCCGAATTCAACATGCTCGTCACATTTAGGGGTCCTAAAGGCCCCTTTTAGATATGTGACATAATTTGTAATGCTCAGGCCTTTGGGCTTTCAAGCTTAACTCCTCTTAGATGGGGGTGCGCTGCATGGTACATAATTTCTTGCTTTCTCACATGGAAATTTGAGGGGCCTTGGGATGCTTGGGATTTGGTGTTAATACCTATTTGGATGTTTTTGTCTACTGGCAGTGAGCGTGGTCTCAAAACTATATTTATTGGGAAGAGATTGCCCTGAAAAGCTGTTTCTATTGGAGAGATTTGTGGAACTCTGAGCATCAACAATGGCATTCTTGGCATGATCTTAACTGAGCTCAATCATTCAGACAAAACTGTGTGAGATTATTTGTTGTATGATTCATCAGACTTGTCTTTTTAACATGCAACTCCATGGGTTAGGGCCGTTTTGGAGGGATTGGATATGGCATAGTGGGAACCCTTCTACATCTATGTGGCAAAAGACCTTTATGATCTCGACACCTTTGACATTGTCTCATGCATAAACAAATGGTGGTGTGTGAGGGATCCTGAAGCATGTTGGCTAAGGAGGTGCTGTTCCATTTGGAAATCTCACTATTCTTTCAAGCGCAAAGTATGGTTGTGGCTTATGCTTCACCATCACCAAGGCTTGGCTCTCAAGGCTAGAGCTCCATAAAGTTGGTATTTTGAATGTTACATACATGCTTTGTGGTAGGGACGAGACAATTGAGGATATCTTTTGGAGATGCCCATCTGCCAAGACATTTTGGGCATGGTTTCAGGGGAGATTTAACTTTTATTTTTACCTCCCTGCTATCTTGGAAAGGTCCTTTCCCAGGGGACACTTGAGTGATAAGGGATAGCTGCAAATCTTTATGGCAAACAGTTCGGCTGTCTGCTATTAGATCTTTGTGGAACACTACATTATCCGTGAAAAGCCACATTTCACGAGGAACCATCCCGTCATGGCTTAGGGGAATTGAAGATCTTTAAGCAGAAATTTGCTTTGCTTGTTAAAGTGAAACACGGTTATTTTCCCAAAGATGTTGAATCCCTTCCTATTGGGGCGTAGGCTCTTAAGCTCGCATATCTGGCTTTTTTAGAACAGGAGTTCTCTTGTAACCCTGTTTCTAGATTGCTTCAACTCCTGTTCCATGATGTAACTATTTGTCCCATGAAGTTATATATGATGCATTTCTGAATAAAAATCATGTCTAAACCTGTGAATTCGTTTTTAACCTTGACCCACTGAAGAACAATGGTTTTAATGCTTGTTGCCGTTGCCACGGTCAAGACTCAAAACTTTGTGGTCAAATGAATAAAGAACCCTTGGATGGAGGTGTTGTTGAACTTTTGATGCTGCTGCTGGTGATCACAAATGAATTTCTGCTAAAAATTCAACTCAAAAAACCCCACATTGTCACCTTGCCTGCTGCTGTTGGCAAGCCAAAAAGTGTAATAAGCAAATACTAGGGCTATTTTGCAGATATAATGGGCCCAACAGATTCTCTAGGTTTTCTGCTCAGGTCCACCCTTTTTCTCAAAAAAATGCCAGTTATGTTTTTGCTGGTTCTGTTTTCCCTTTTTTGGTGGGGACATCCCTATGACCTGGAAGTCCCCTGGTTTTGTTAAATCCCCTGATTTTGGGGACTTCTCCTTGGGGATGTCCCCTGACAATACAGGGGAACTCCCAGCAGCAGGGGAGCTGAAGGAGCTCCGTAAACGATTTGATTCCTTGTAGCATCTCCTTTCTATACGTTGTCCAAGTTTCAAAGAGGGACATGTGGACAAATAAGTTATCACAAGCTTTTCTCTTCTAGAGCTATAGTTATTAAATGAAACTTATTGATTATCAGGCCTCCTTCAAAATTTCATGTAAACCTTTTACTCTCTAACTGAACTATAATTTGGCTTTTCTACGAAGCATGAATCCGTAAGTCCTCTCTACATGTTCTACATTTTACAGAACGTGTATGTGTAGAAAATTATTATACTTGTATATCTTGCAAAAGTATCCCTCTCACTATCTTTGTTGCCTAAGAAACAGGTAATTTGACCAATGGAACATACTGCCAACGTTTATATCATGATTCATCTTTATGTAAGATTTGTTGATTGGTTGCTTTGAAGTTGTGATGATCCCATCTGATTTCTTTCATGTCAAAATGAAAATGAAAGGATTCACAATTTCAATTGGTAAAGTTGCACGAGGGCCAAAGGAAAAAGAAATCATTTTTGTTCTTTTTGCTCCATATTCAACATAGGTGGTAGACAAAGCTTGCAATTGATTTAATTTCAGTTTATTTCTCGTATTATTTGAAGAGGCTAAGTTTTCTTTTTTACTGCAAATCTAACAGGGCAATGACTACGAAGAACCCAAGCATGGACACCATCACAAGCAACAACACCACCGCAAATATTCTGATGAATGATGCGAACATATAAAGTTTTACACACGAGTAAAACTTAACCATGGGGTGTTGTTTGCATACTCTAATAAGATTTCCTTTTAGCACAGGAAATGCACTGCAATATTATAAATTCTATTTTTATAATGTGTTGCTTATAAGTTGGATGACGAGTTATAAATTTCAATGGCTATACTTATAATAAATATCATTTTCATGTTTAATATCTAGCTCATACAGTATTTTTAATATGCAATTTTCAAGATAGTTTTTTGGTGTTGCATTTATGTATTTTCTTGGATATTTATTGGATAGAGGCACATAGAAACAGTACGATTATCTTTCCAGTCCTTACAAGGTTTTTCATGAAATAGTCATTTAGATTTATTAATTAATAGCATCAGTAGATATTAAGTAGTTTTAATAACTTGAAAGGGTTAGATAGAGCTTCTACTCTTGTAGAGTTATTTCCAATCTTTCATCTCTCTGTTGTGTTGGCCATGTAATTTGGATTGAGCTTTCATGTTGCGTCTGCATTGAGTTCACTACTGTTTAACGATGTTGTATCCGCATTGAGTTTGCTACTGCTTACTTGATTTAATCTTTCACCTCTCTGTTCTGTTGGCCATATAATTCGGATTGAGCTTTGATGTTGCATCTGCATTGAGTTCACTACTGCTTAACGATGTTGCATCTATATTGAGTTTACTACTGCTTGCTTGATTTATCATTAAATCATTGAGTGCAAAGTGCATAGGCATTGCATAGCAACTGGGTTTCATTTAGGAAGATTTGTTCCAAGTAGATTTCAAAATTTTCAGAAGTGATCAAATTTGAAGGGCTACATTAAATTTCTATTTGAAGAATTTTCTATAGCATTACCCTTACATATGAAATACCAAAACATAATGTTGTATCTCATTTGAACAAAATTTGCATAGGAGTTCGCTGGCTACTTATAGTCCTAATAATAATATGGTTAGGATTGAGAATCTCTTTGTATAGCCTTGATAAGGGGCTAATTGTACCAACCATCAATTGATAGCATAAAGATTCATTGCGAGCACCCCTTAATTAGTTTTTGACACGGAGAGGAGATATTTTAAATATATAAAGAAAAACAGCCAGGTAAGGTTGCTGCAAATAATGGGTAGCATGGAGTTATACAAAATAAATCAAGATTCCATTCCCTCAAGCTTTTCGAGAACTTGAAAGTAGCCATGGGAGTGGGAGCATCTAGTCAAAGGTAGGGAGTTGGGGAGTGGGAGCATTTAGTCAAAGGTAGGGAGTTGAGCTTGTGGCAATGTGGCTAAAGCCCTAGTTAAAGTCCATATCACCATATTAACAAGACACGTGTTGCCCATGTTCTATTTGAGGCCTCTGATTATGGGGAAAGTGGTAGGGAGCCAAGGTTTTCACACCATAAGTCAAGGTTCCCATGGTATAATTTCAAGCTTGTTACGATGGTGTGGTTGAAGTCAATGTTACCACACCGAGGAGATAATCTTGCCTTTATATTATCTTTCGAGCATGTTTTTTTAATCATGGCACAAGGTCTTATTTCTATAGGCTTTTGCTATCTTTATTGACATAGCCATGGGGCACTTCAACAAAATTGAATTGAAGGTAATGAATGCATGGTTCAACAAAATTGAATTGAAGGTAATGCATGTTTCATAGCCATGGGGCACTTCAACAAAATTGAATTGAAGGTAATGCATGTTTCATAGTCATGGGGCACTTCAAAAAATCGAATTGAAGGTAATGCATGTTTCATAGCCATGGGGCACTTCAACAAGATTGAATTGAAGGTAAGATTCAAAATTCCCGTAAGGACTATGCCATCATTTATAGGGCAAAACTCACCCATGTTCTTTTCATTGCCTACCATTTTTCAAGATTTTCAAGAGTCATTACAGGTATTGAAAAAAAAAACTATCACCAAAGTATGGTAGCATGGTATAGTTTGACACAACCTATGCCTATGATAAGGTCAATCATGTTTCATATACAAACTATTATTTATTTTGGAGAAGGGCTTACATCAATGACCCCTTGGGCATCTCTTTTAGAGCCACAAGAGGTATAGGAGAAGGTTTCCCTTTTCCCCATCATCTATAAATCATGATGGTTGAAAATCATGATGGTTGAAACTTTGCGAGACATTATAGAAAATGACTTTTCTGCCTATAAATGATTTGGAAAATTGTCAAAAGACATGTAACTATTAACTCCTCAATTCCTTGACAATGGTCTTAGGTTGGGAGGTGCCTTTGACTTCCATTTGAAGGTCCATTTCAATCATGAAAGCTAAGGAGATAATAAAGGATAAGCCATGTCAATGCCCTTCTAATCTCAGAAAGGCCATTGCAGCGCAAAAAAGAAGAGATGTTGAAATTTTGAGATTTGTACAATAAGAGCCATTGCAAGACCTTCCTTGTGTACTACATACAAGACCTTCCTTGTGTTGGAAATACTAAAACAACTGAGAGGGGGGGTGAATCAGTGGTTTATAAGCTTAAACAATTTTATTCCTTCTTAACAATTATTAATATTTTTTTCATGTGTCATCAAGCAACATACATCATATGGACAGTAAGAGTAAAGATCATCAGTCACACATAAAATACACACAGAGACTGATTTTCACGAGGAAACCCATAAAGGGAGAAAACCTCTTTTTCTTCGAAATGATAGGCAGTCTTTTCCAGTTCTGTACATCATTTACAATTGAGCACCAACTCAATGTGAGGCTGCTACCTCTGTTTTACAAGCTGCAACTTGTTTGAGAGCTCCAACTCTCTGGTTTCTCTAGCTTCCACTAGAAGGAAGCACCAACTCCCTGAGTATTCCAGCACCAACTGGATGGAAGCACCAACTTCCTGAATGTTCCAGCACCAACTGGATGGAAGCACCAACTTCCAGTTACACAGGTTCCAACTTGCATAACAGAGAATACCTGTTCTCCCTAGCACCACCCTGCCACCCTGGTTTCTCTTGCCACTACCAGATGGAAGCTACAACTTCCTGTGTTCAAGCTCCCACTTGAACCTCTGAGGACAACAGTCCTCCCGAGCACCTCCCAACCACCCTTAAATATTAATGGTTAAATACACATTCAACTTTACAGATAAATCAGTTC
>ML780022.1:500462-521217 GCA_009831015.1 Picea engelmannii | reverse complement strand
CATGAGTATTGGAAATTGTAAATGCATGGTTATAATGACATGAGTCTAGCTATGTTAGTTTAAATTAGTGGGGAGTTCAAGACCAAAGCTCGATTAATGAATGGCTAGGCATGTGGACATTGTAAATATACTTCAATGGATTGAATGGTAGGCTTGCCACAATGAATTCAAAGCTATGTAAATATTAATGTTGAAATACAATATATAGTTGTCCAAAAAGGTTGCAGAGAACATGAGAGGTGTTATGATTCTACTAGAGGGGAAGAGGAAATGGTTCCTCTATTGCTAAGTGTTAGCCTAAGATCTCTAGTCTTTTCCATCATGTGCCTTTAAATGACTCCTATCCACTTCAAAACCCAATCATTGAATGCATGTAGAGGTTGGTGAGGTAGTTTACTCATATAGTTTTGGAAACATGCACATAGTACAATTATTATGGGGAATTGTAAGAGTATTTGATTCTCCTACCCTCTTATTGGGAATTGTTCCATTATTTTCATTCTCATGTTCCTCTCCACTTTTCATGTTGCATTCTCCATTGTCACCCATTAACCAATTTGAAGATTAACAAATTCAATTGGACTCTTACCCTCTTATTGGGAATCGTTCCATTATTTTCATTCTCATGTTCCTCTCCACTTTTCATGTTGCATTCTCCATTGTCACCCATTAACCAATTTGAAGATTAACAAATTCAATTGGACTCTTTCTGCCTACATTGAAGACCACTGGAAGGGAATAATATCTTTGGGGAACTATTGCTCAAAGAAAGGGCATAGTTTCCTTGTGTAGGCGAGTGGAAGAGAGTGCTATGGCTATTTGATAGAAGGATGCAATGGTTGGAGTGTAATCTAGTAAGCAAAATTGTTGAACCATGAGAATAATGTGTTGGTTTGAGTGAATTGTAAGCTTGTTGCTTGGATTCCTTTGCCTTGGTGGCCTCATAACTCGACATGGGGTTAGCATTTGCATTGAATGCCTATGGTTGGGTGGAAAATTGTTCGTACACAACAAATTGCTTGCACTATGTTTTGTTAAAAGAGAACTGTTCTATGTTTGTTGTAAATTGTTGGTTCAATTTTGTTTTTTGCAATGGATAGTGTATGCTATGCTTGTGTGTATGTGTGCCTACTTGTTGCCACGAACTAATGTTATTCCATGCTTGTTTATTTTGTTTCTTTTTATTATTTTGCACCCATCTTTGCTTTTAATTAATTTTGGGTTTCCATGGAAGACCATCTTTGTTATGATTACAATGAAATGATCTATGTAGGGTCAAAATTTTAATGCCATGTTCATCACTCTTAGTGGTAAAACATTATATGG
This sequence comes from Picea engelmannii, assembly GCA_009831015.1. NCBI lineage: Eukaryota > Viridiplantae > Streptophyta > Pinopsida > Pinales > Pinaceae > Picea > Picea engelmannii. The sequence continues at coordinate 519,891 of ML780022.1, read as the reverse complement.
TTTGGAGTGTGGATTGGGGATGCTATTGAAATTTCTCAAACCATGGAAAGTAGATTAAGCATTGGAAGAATACTTGAACCTTAGATAGCTTAAAATTGACACGCTATCAAAGTTGTAATCTTTGAATACTAGAATCTACAAACACACGGTGTTGGAAACATTAACAAAAAATATATAAAAAAAATTGAACTCTCAAATCTGCATCATTGTTTTTAAATATGAAAATCAATAAACTTCAATGCTATATCTTAGAAACATATGCTAACCATCCTAGTGGAATATCCACTCACCATATACACTAGTAGTAGATTCATAATCAATGCCTTCCATCCTTGTGGTGCCTCTAGGTTAAGATAGGATAGTAGAATGTGCCCAACATGCATGAGACTATCTATAATAGAGTATCCCACTGGAGAAACTAATTGTGTGTAACCATGCACCTTCTAGCCTTGGGAAAAGCACTTCATCTAAATATGGAAGACTCCAGCTTCGTGCACCTTGTCTAAAGTTAGTTCAATAGATAAATAAAGATAAAACAACATAGTTCTAATTTTGGAAAACTCTAAATCAATCATAATGGACAAAGATGGAAATAAGTGAAGATTGAAACATGCATGTTGAAGGCATGTATGTGCCCTCTACTCTCTTGTATAATTGCGCCTCCTTTACACTATGTGACACACAAGAACCAAGATGAAACATTTCCATCGATGTGTTGTATGGATCCACCTTCACTGTTGTGCCACTTTGGAGTTGTACAATCTATAATAAGTGTTACCTTGTTGGAGAATAATGTTTACACTAAACTAGGTAAACAATCTAATACTCCCTCTTGCTAGGAAAGTGCTTTTGACCAAACCCACTGTCTCCTTGAACATCTTGAGTTTCCTTTTGCCAAGGGTTTAGTTAAGATATATGCAACCTGCGATACTGTTTGAACATATTCTAAAGCTATTGCTCCCTTCTCAACATAGTCTCGAGGAAATGGCACTTGATATTAATGTGCTTGAAGTGGTCATTGAATATTGGATTTTCATAAAGTTTAATACAACTTTGATTGTCATATTAGACCACAGTAGGCTCCAACATCTCACTTGTCGACACTGTTATCAACTTGTGAAGTGAGAGGGCTTCACAACTAGCAGTGCATATATTTTTCCTATGTTGAAATCCATGCCATTGATGCTTGCTTCCTGTTGAACCAAGATACACCCTTGAACTGTCATGTTCCCTTCGAAGAACTACCCAACCCATGGGGTAGGGACACGACCCAAGTTTGAAGTCTTAATTTAAATTCGAATCCATCAAAATTCCAACACCATTCAAATTCATTCATTTATGCAAATGAATCATGCAACAGAAATTAACATGTGTAAACTCATTAAATTAGGGATTCCATAACCATTTCTTTGATAAACATAATATAAGCTTAAATCGTAGAATTATAAACAAAGAATGAGGAGCAAGGATTGAACACTTATCTTTGAACCAAGATGGTCCAAGACTTTGGTTTTGTATGAGCAATTTTCCACCCAATCATAAGGACACAGTGCAGATGCCACCCCATGCCAAGCTATAATGGTCCAAGACTTTGGTTGTGTATGAGCAATTTTCCACCCAATCATGAGGACCTAGTGCAGATTGAACCCCATGCCGAGCTATGAGGCCACAGAGGTGAAATAAACTTGCTACAGACTCACAGGTCATTCACCCAACCCAATTGCTCTCAAGGTTAGCCAACACGTTCACAATCAAGACTCTAAGTAAACATGTAATCATCAAATAGTCATGACATTCAAATCCACTACCCACACTACACAAGGAAGACATTTCCATTTCTATGCTCAACAGGTCCTCGAGAGTGTTCTCCCTTCTAGTGCTCTCAATGTAGGCACAAAGACTCGATCCCACTAGTTGTCTTCTAGAAAATAACCTAGTAGAAAAATACCTTGGTTTGAAGGCTCGCAATGGGAAACAATTAACAAGGAAAATAGAGGTTTCCTAACAACCCAACCTCTATTCTCCTCTACAATGATCCATCTCTCTTCCTAGGTCCATGAATTGCTCTCCAATAGTTGGTTTTGGTCATTTCTTCCTAGGTCCATGAATTGCTCTCCAATAGTTGGTTCTGGTCATTTCCAAGGTTGCATGTTAGTCTAAAACATGAAGTTGCAATTTTTAGAACTTGGGTGGTGCGAGAACAATGAGTGTATGAATTGTTGAATGAATCGGAATGAAGTGAGTGCATGAGAATGGAAGAGATTAATTTCCATGAAGATGCATATTCCTACATTTCCCCATGATGATTGTACCCAACCCCCATCCCTTCATAACTATGTGAGATAGACTTCCTCATGAACCACCACATGTATTCAAAGATTGAATTTTAAGTCAAATATGGTGGATGAGATTTAAATAAAGCACATGCTAAAAATGTAGGGGTTCCTAGGCAACATAAGATTACCACCCCCCGCCCCCCTTCTTGAACCCCCTTTCCTTTTTCGCACTAGTGGACTCATGGTTCTTCTTGTGCTCTTTCCAACCATATTTGACCTTTATTTTAATTTTCAACAAAATATTTACATATCTTGAGCATACCATAGAGGGTCTATCACACCATACATGGAAATCATAATTTCCATAATTACATGCCTAGTTATTTTGTTAGAGCTAGGCCTTAGCCTTGAGTTTAATGCAAGGAATCTATAACGGGGTCATTTATTTAAGATCATATGGCTCGACCTTTGTCATTATAAACACTTATTTACAATTAATACATAATTCGATCTAATACATCCAAAAGGTCAAACATCAACCTTGGCAGAACTTGAGATCAAAACAAAACTGGGTATGCCTTCTTCAAGGCATCTTCTAACACCCATGTAGCCTCATTGGGACCAAAGTGATTCCACTACAATTTTTCTTGTCCAATGGCTCAACGTTAGAGCAATGTTACTTTCTTGTCGAGGATGCATAGTGACTCTATTTGGGAGTCTCTCTCTGGTTACAGTGAGATCATAGTGCAATCAATCTCTTGGGTTTAATCATGTACATATGTCTAGGAGACAACGTGGCACAACATCCAAGCTTCAAGGAACTCTTCCCTCACTTAACTTTAAGAAAAACATGATTCCCAACATTGAATTTGTTATGGACCCTATTCTTATATGCACAAATTCTCTATGTCTTGTGTTGCCTTCAATTTCTACATGATCCTAAATATTTATTATTCCATTTCCTTCAGCATTTTTGACCCAAGTATGATTATATTCACTGGGTAATCCCAACTTACTTTGCCATATAAAGCCTCAAATGGACTAGTTTTTAATGGTGCATTTTGTCAATTGTTATATGCAAACTCCATTAGGTATAAAAAATCAATCTTCCCACTTGGACAATATTCATCACATACATGTGAAGCATGTCTTCAATTACTTGATTCACTCTTTTAGTTTTCCCATCTATTTATGGATGGTAAGAAACATTGCAATTCATCTTGGTGCCCAAGTCTTAAAAAACCCTTATGAAAATTGGAAGTAAACTTTTTATCTCTATCCGAAACAATGGTCGTGTGCACTCCATGCAAGATGACAATTTATTGCATGAATATTTTTGTAATCTCTAGTAGCTTATGATTAGAGTTCACAATAATAAAATTAGCTACTTTGGCCAATTTATCAACTACAATCATAATTGAATCATGTTATTTTGTTGTTCTTGGCGATCACTGCCCATTTACATTCATGAAGTGGCAAGGATTGCAACAAATCCACTATATGTTGATGTTTAACATTGACCTATTGATATTCCATACATGTGATAATGTATTTGATATCATCCTTTTTCAACTTGAGCCAAAACTATTGCTTGTTGTAGCAATCATTTTCTAGTAGCTTGGATGGACAAAATTGTTGGATTTTCATTAGTTTCATTAACATTAGATTTTCCATAGCATTTTTATCTTCTTTTAACATTCAATAATCATATACTGAAATATATAAGTAGTAGAGAAACAAGCACAAGAGGACACATAGATTTATCCTGGGAAAACCCCAAACTCCGGGAAAAACCCAACCAACTTTTCTTAGAGAAAATATTCCAATACAACCATGAACAAGATCTGCAAACCAACAATGAAGAACCAAATACTTATTTCTTCTTGTTTTCAAACCCTAGTGAGGGTAGACAACTGAGTCACCGTAGAACTAGCTCAAGATAGGCGCATCACTAGTGCACCACAAAACTGGTATAACTGGTAATTGCAGTTCCAGTTGCTAGTGCAACTGCAACTGCTATTGCAACTATAACTGCAACTATCACGAAGCAACTGGGAAGCACCACACAACCTCAGAGCAACTCTTCCAAAGGTAGAACACAAGAGAGATCACCTAGAACCACCAAGAATATCCTTCCCCAAGTGGGGCGCACTCTCCAAGAGAACTAGAAACCAAAAATAGTGAAACTGCAGCTGCAACTGCAATTGCAACTGCCTAGTGCACACTGCAGAAGGAGAACTGTGTAGTTGTACAACTGAACTGACCCATACTTTTATTTACACTAATTTGGGTGCCTGTCTGGGGCCGACTTCTTATTCTTGGTCTTCATTATTTCTTTGGGCCGACTTCTCTTTGTGGAAATTATATTTCCACTTTATTATTATTTCACGTGGGACGACTTCTATTATGTGGTCTTCTATTTTACTTTATTCTTTTTTGGAGTGTTCTTAAACAATTCAATGCTCTTCCTTTGACATCTTGGAATCTTTTTCTCTAAGAAAAGTTGTCCAAGAGGAAATACCTTCCGCAACTACCAAAACATCAACACTCCCTCTTAGCTAAGGAGGTATCTTTCCACGATGTCTTCATCTAGTAGTGCACTGACTACTCTGCGATCAACTAGTAACACACATCTACTACCATGCCATCGGTAGCTCAAATCATCTGTCACAGTCTCCAATACTATGTTGCAATCATCCAAAAGCACACAACTACCCATACTGTCTAGTAGTTCACAAGTACTGTCGTAGTCTAGTAGTACACAATTACTTCCATAGTCCTCCTGATTGTGCTACAATAAAACAGTAGCACACAACTACTTCCAAGCAGTCTGGTAGTCTCCACGAAAATCATCTAGTAGCACACAAATACTACCATGCTCTCCAACAATCAAATAACAACACAAAGCTGCCACCATGTTGTCACAACTACATAGAAATCAACTAGTAACACTAAGCTACTATCATGCTATCTAGTATTCTCTCATGACTATGCAACAATTAACTAGTAGCACTAAGCTACTGCCATGCCATCAACCATAGTCATGATCTGCAATCCACTAGTAGTCATAAGACTACTACCATGCAATCCAATAGTTTCCATAAATATGTAGAAATCAACTAGTAGCACTAAGATACTACCATGCCATCAGCCATAGTTACGATCTTTGTGACTATGAAACAATCAATTAGTAGCACACAACTACTACCATGCCATCAACCATAGTCACAAACTTTATGACTATGCAAAAATCAACTAGTAGCACACAACTACTGCCATTCCATCAAACAATCAACTAGCATCACACAAATACTACCATGCAATTAGCCATAGTCATAGTTTATAACTATGGAACAATCAACTAGTAGCACACAACTACTACCATGCCATCAACCATAGTTATAGTCGATGTCTCTATAACTATGCAACAATAAGCTAGTAGCACACAACTACTACAATTCCATCAACCATAGTTATAGTCTCATCTAGTAGCACAAAGCTACTCCCATTTTCCTTATGGCTATGCGTGTGATGTTTCTTCTCTCATCAGGTCTGACAATGCATTACCCCCTCAGTCATCTCACAAGACTGATCTAGGGAACCCTTGGCCAAAGGGGTTAGTTGACAGGAGGAGAAACAACACACCTCCCTCTCAATGAGGGTGGACATTCTACGTCACACCAAGCTTGTATTTGAAGTACTCATACTTCACTCTAGACAAAGGCTTGGTGAGAATGTCCGTTGTCTTCTCATCTGTGGATATGTACTGGATCTCTATAGCTCTTCTCTGCACCATGTCTCGAATGCAATGATATTTGATCTCTATATGCTTCACACAACTTTGATTATCACAATATATCAAAGTTGGCTCAAACTCTAGATCAAATATCCCTGCAAGCAACTTTTGACGCCACATTGTTTCATGGCTTGCAACACTGACTGCTATATACTCTATCTATGATGTATTGAGTGCCATTGACGTCTGAAGCAACATCCTGATGTGCTTTTCCTGTCCACTACACTCCCTGCCCAGTCAGAGTCTGTATAACCCTTCAACTTCACATCTCCATCCAAGACATATCTCAATCCATATCCAACTGTACCATGTAGGTACCTCTACATATGTTTTGCTGCTATCCAGTGTACATGTCTAGGCTCAACCATGTATTGACTCAAAAGTGCTTACTGCAAAACATATTTCTGCCACGGTGTTAACTAGGTACATCAAGGATATGATCAATTGTCTGTACATTGTGGGATCGACCAAATCTGAAGATGAATCACTCAAGAGCTTCAGATTCGTCACCACAGGTGTGGCCATGGACTTGCAATCCATCATCCCGAATCTCTGCAATATCTCAACAATATATTTTCCTTGGCTAAGGAAAATCTCATCTGGTCTTTGCCACGCCTCCAATCCCAAGAAATAATGCATTAGACCTAGATCCTTCATCTCGAACTTTGAAGTGAGTTCCCTCTTGCACCCATTTGTGAGATTCTCATCCCTTGTAAGAAAAAGGTCATCCAATATCAAGGGGAAACCATCCCTAAGCTCATCAAAATAAATCTCTGACATATCTTGCCTTGGATGCCCGCTTAAGCCCATACAAATCTTTCTTCAATCTTGCGACATGAGACTCCTTCTCATGTATCTTGTGGCTGCTCTATGTACACTTATTTTGGCTACTTGAGCAATTGTATCATCATAATATTTTCCCTCATGTTGGGAGAATCCTCTGGCCACAAATCTAGCTTTGTACATCTCTATGCTGCTATCTGCAACATGCTTGATCTTATAGATCAACTTGGAAGTCACTACTGACTTCCATTTTGGTCTCGAAACCAAGGCAAAAATCCATATCCCAATCCTTTTGAATGTCTTCCTCTTCTATCATTGAAACAAGGGAATCCTCCCATGAGGTCTCATATCTCCTCAAAGCCTCTGAAGCTTCGATATAGCCTCCTCAACTCATGACACATTTCTTTAAGTTCTGGAAGACGTCTCTCTCTCCCATCTAAATATGAGGAGGAATACTTTTTGAATGAAAGTCTTTAAGCCACTGACTCTCTCTGAGATCAGGCTCACTTTGAGTCTACATGCTCCCTATGAATCTTGACTCCCTCTGAGTTTATATAATCTCTGAATCCATCTGCTCCCTCTGCATGTGATGAATTCATGTTGAAGTCTGATCTCGTATGAACTATCCTGAGGAGACTGCTCCTCCCTATTGGATCCTGAGGGATAACTCCATCTAAAGTCTAGCTCCTTCAAAGATGGTACTCAGTGGGGCCGCTTGCCTCACCACTGGTGGAGCCATCTGCTCCTCCTCACGATATGGCTCATCAATTCCATATATCTGTATCCCCTTTGCATCCTGTAAAGTATCACAGGACCATGCTGGTCTCTTCCTGGTCACTGCAACAATTCTGGCTCTACCGACTCTTCCTGATGATCTGAAGAGTTGTCAACTGAACTAGAGGGATATGTACGATCATCTTCAGATCCTTTTGCTTCTTACAATCAATCTCCATATGAGATACTTTGTTTCCTGCAAAAGTACCCTTCTTGCTAAAGTTTTTTGATTTCGTCCTCTTCTCCTTTATCACATGGATGTGTGCGGTCATGTACACAAATCTATGCCAGGAAAGTTTGCTCCATGTCTTGGCTAGAGACCATCTAATGTGTTTCCTCCTGCAAGTGTCCTTATAGCTCCCTCTTAGAGCTATCACCCGTGACCTACCTGGAACAATAACAACAACAAGGAAAACAACATACAAGAATAATACTCTTATAATAAAAACAAGAATGGGAACAATCATCATAGTAGATCCTTCTTAGAACTATCACTTGTGAGCTGCCTGGAACAAGAAACAAGAACAACAACATCTCCATGGTGACCTCCATGGAATTTACAATATAACCTGCCTGAAAAAAGGTCAACCACCAAGAACATCTCCTAGAGGAGATCATTTTATCTTGTAAACAAGTGCATCATTAATATTGAACAATGAGCATTTAATTAATGATCGTCATACCAACAATATTCAAGTGTTATTAAACATTTGATAGTAATAGCAATAATAGAACTTTAAGGACTACTATTCTAGTTACAACACTTACTTAGGTTGCAACAGTATAAACTATTAAACCTGATATGCAAACCTAGATTCTAGTTGCTACTGTCCCATTTGAGTTGTCATATACTGTAGGAGACATCATCACTGCTACCTCCAACTCTTGGGCTTCCTCTGAGTGCACTAGATCTAAGATCCCTCTGGATCTATTGCAATTGCTTGGATAAATGTCCTTTTGCCAAGTGTACGTCTCCTACAAATATCCTCATTTTATATACAAGTACACCATCCAACTTTGTCTTCTAATCTGAGACATTACATCAATGAGAAAAATTTAGAAATATGAACAAGCCTAAGAACCCTAAAAAAATCAATTTTGATAGAAGGTCAATCTAAGAGATGTATAAAGTGCGCTAGAATAGGGAGAGTTGATCAGTAGTTGTGTTTGTCCCAATCGACTTTATAACAAGTGCTCAATGAGTTTGACAAAGAAAACTGTACAACAGAAAATTGCATGTGCAACGAAAAATCTCAGCAATGTGGCAAATCTCACGATCTTCCTTCCAACGATTAGAATGTTCTGAAGGAAACCTGCTATGATACCATGTTACATTTTCATTAGCTTCATTAACATTAGATTTTCCATAGAAATTTTATCTTCTTTTAGCATTCAATAATCATGTACTGAAATATATAAGCAACAGATAAACAAGCACAACATGACACAAAGATTTATCCTCAGAAAACCCCAAACTCAGGTAAAAACCCAACCAATTTTTCTTAGAGAGAATATTCCAATACAACCATGAACATGCTCTAATCACAAGTGCAGACCAACAATGAAGAAAAAAATACTTATATCTTCTTCTTGTCAAACCCTAGTGAGGGTAGACAACTGAGTCACACAAAACTGGCGCAAGATAGGTGCATCACTAGCGCACTACAAAACTGGTATAACTAGTAACTGCAGCTGCAGTTGTAACTATAACTGCAACTGCCACTGTAACTGCAACTGCTACTCAACTGCAACTATAATTGGCACAAAGCAACTGGGTAGCACCACAAAACCTTAGCACAACTCTTCCAGAGGTAGCGCACAATAGAGATCACCAAGAACCATCAAGAATATCCTTCCCCAAGTGGGGCACACTCTCCAAGAGAACTAGAAACTAGAAATAGGGAAACTGGAGCTGCAGCTGCGATTGCCTAGAGCACACTGCAGAAGGAGAAATGTGTAGTTGTACAAATGAACTGACCCAAACTTGTATTTATACTAATCTGGGTACATGTCTGGGGCCAACTTCTTATTCCGGGTGCATGCCTAGGGCCAACTTCTCTTCTTGGAAATTATATTTCCACTTTATTATTATTTCTTGTGGGCCAACTTCTCTTCTGTGGTCTTCTATTTTACTTTATTCTTTTTCAAGGTGTTCTTTAATTTTTCAGTGGTCTTCCTTTGACTTCTTGGAATCTTCTTATTCTCTAAGAAAAGTTGTCGAGGAGGAAATACCTCCCGCAGCTACCTTAACATCAACAAAAATATGGTCTCTTATGGATTTCATCCATGAAAATTGTTCTCAGCTACGTCGAGTTGGGAATATACATTTTAATTTTGTAACTACAAAACTTGTCATTGTTCAGTTGATAGCCTTCACACTTCCTCTTTGTTTCCTCCTGCTGCGATCCATATTTGACTTGGGTATAATGCTCATTTTCAACAAGGGACTTTATCATTCTTTTCTTCAATTCAGATTTGCAAAAGTTGATAGCTTCCACATGAACTTTCCTACTAAGTGTGTTTACAATCTTGTTTTCCTTTCCTTTTATGTGTTTGATATCAAAGTCAAACTCAGAGAGAAATTCCAATTATTTTACTTGCTTAGCATTCAAGTTTGGTTGGTTGAATAAATACCTCAAGCCATTACAATCTATCATCGGCATGGATCTTTTGTCCATTGAGTAGTGTTTCCACATCTTTAATGCATGCACTATTGCAACGAGTTCTAAGTCACGAGTGGGATACTTTTTCTCACGTTCCTTCATTTTTTGTGACTCATAATTTACTACAAGGTTTTCTTGCATAAGAACTCCACCAAGTCCTTCATGCAGGAATCCATGCACATAATAAAATCTTTACATGGGTCCACAATTTTTAGATTTAGAGCATTAGTGAGAAAAAATTTCAACTGCAAAAAGCTTTCCTCATATCCCTGGGACTATTTAAACTTCTTACCTTTCTTTTGCAAGGACATGATGGAATATCCAATTTTGGAAAATTCCTCGATAAATCTCTAGTAATAACTAGAAAGACCCATAATGATTTGACATCTGTCACATTTCCTAGGGTGGGTTAGTTAATTATGGCTTCAATTTTTGTTGGATCTACTGATATTCCTTATTTTAATATAATGTGACCCAAACACTAACTTTGTATTTGATAAAGTCACATTTGTTGAGTTTCATAAACACAAATTGTTCTCTCAACACTCACAAAACTATTTTCAAATGATCCTCATGTTCTTCTTTAGATTTAGAATAAACTAGTATATCATCAGGGAAAACAAGTACAAACTTGTCCAAGTATTTACTAAAGACACTATTAACAAGGCACATGAATGTAGTCGATACATATGTGAGAGAAAATAGCACCACTACAAGTTCATAATGACCATACCTTGTTCTGAATGATATCTTGTGGATGTCTTCTTCCTTAATTTGACTTGATGATATTTGACCTTAAACCAAATTTCGAGAATATCCTTGTCCCTCCAATTTTTTCAAATAAATCATCAATTCAAGGAAATAGATACTTGTTCTTCATTGTTACTTTACTTAGTTGTCTATAGTCAATGCATATCTTGAAAGTTTCATATTTATTTTTCACAAACAAGATGGGTGCTCCCCATAGAACACACTTAGCCAAATGTATCATTTATCCATTTGTGCTTGCAGTTGCATTTTCATCTTTATTATTTCTAGGGTACTCATCCTATAATGAGTCTTGGACATTGTTGTAGCACCAGGTACAATATCGACTGAAAAATTAGTGTCCCTCTTTGTAGGAAGTTTTGGCACTCCATTTGGAAAAACATCACTGAACTCTTGCAATACAAGAAAATATTGAGTTTTGGACCTTTGTCTTTTGTTGATTACAATATATGGGTTACATACAATTTGACATCCTTCTAAAAAAATGATTTAGTTGCAAGGTGAAACTATTATTGATAGAGACTACTCTTGGAATTCATCTTATTGTCCTTGAATTTCTGCCTCTATCAATGCAATAAAATTCTTGTTGTAGTGGTAAAGTCTAGCTTAGTGTACTTCCAACTAGTCCATTGCAATGAGGATATTGTAAGAACCAAGTGATAAAATATTCAAGTTTTCCCATGAAAATAGTCCATTCAACTCTAATGGACCAGTCTCCATCATTTCATTAACCTTCCTCTAGATTCCACTGGCTAGTTGGACAAACCATGGCTTAATATGCTTTCATTTCTTAAGAGAACAAGTATCAACAATTTTGGGAGTAACATCACTATAGTTAGATCTTGGATCAATTAAAATGTGTATATGTTTCCTTGCAATATTACCTTCCACTTCAACTTCCACTGATAAGTGATTTTTCTAATGGTCTTCCAATGTAGCATAAATTTGAGGAATGGTTTGCGCCACATCATTTACCATGATGTCCTCTTGGATTTTGTGAAAAATCATGGTTTTTTCCCTTTCAATTTGGGAAATTCCTATATAGGTGGTATTCTCCACAACCCCAACATTGAATTGGTACCCTTGGCCCTTTTCCCAAAAAAATCAATTAACTTATTCCCACTTTGTGCTTGTTGATTTTGTTGGAAGGTGATTGGTTGGTTTACAAATGAGGAGGCTTGAATCCTTTCTTCCTCTGCTCCTGCTTCTATTGTTTCTTGTACTTCCATGTCTTTTGGAAATTAGGCTTTTCTTTGTTCTACTCATAATATTTCTTGGTTGTTTTGATCATCTCGTCAAATGTTTTGGGTTCATCATTTCAATCTTGTCTCTGTAGGATTAAGGTAGTGACTCTGAGAAACATTCAATTTCCCCCTTTTTATCTATGATATATTTGACATACCTCAACAACAACAAGAATTTGTTTACATACTCATCCATTATTATTTGGCCCAATTTCAACACATGGAATTCTCTCACTTTACCTTCATAATAACAATTAGACATGTATTTATGCTAAAAATATTTCTTGCATTTTTTCCTTACTATGTCCCTTTCATTCATATTCTTTACTTGTTTGAGGTGGTCCTACCAAAAGGAGGCTCTGCCATTAAAATTGAATATGGAAACTCAGGCTTTCATATTTCCATAATAGTCATGAACTTGGAATATTTTCTCATCTAAAGAATCCAAGCCTCAACGTTTGTCCAAATTTAGCCTTGCCATCAAATGTGGGTGATTTTTCTTTATGGAATTCTACATGCAATTTATCTTTGAGAATCATCTTCCTTCTATGCTTGTTAGGAGATAATTTTGGGCTTTAAAAGGAGTCCTCAGTTGTATATGACTCACTATACTCAAGATTCATAAATATATGGTTTATATGGTTCATCTCAAGGGGTTCTCCTTGTACTATGGTACTTCCGATGTGATTATGTTTTTGTGTTTCTCCTACTCCCATCAATATTAGTAGAGCTTTTCACATGTTGCAATTGCATTTGCGTGTCTTATTATGCATGTGTCAAACTTTGAAGCACCATTGCATTAAGTTGCTTATTCTCTTCTTGAGATTTAATTAGTCTTTCATTATCGACTCTGCAATTTTGAATTCCGACCCTCAAGCTCCTCCTGGACTCCACAATATCTGGAGTGTAAAAAACCAAAGCATGTTTAGCATATTTTTCACTTGGGAATTTAACCGAAAATTCTAGATAGATTAAACTGAAAACACCAATCAAAATAAAAAATATAAAGTACAATAACCTACACACACAATTGATAATATGAACAACAAACACAAAACTCTGAACTTTGAGAAAAAAAGTTATTTTTTTATATTAAATATGAAAATAATAAACAAAATACTATAGGTCCAAAACTGAAAGTCTCGAACTACCATAGTAGTCCGCCATGATTTTCCTTTATAGACTAGGAAGAAGAGAAGGTACACGGAATGTAGGCACCTACACAACATACCACTTGAAAGTATCAAAACCTAACCCTAATGCCTTGTCCTTGCATGGATAGATGAACTAAGTGAAGTGCACCTCTATTAGAGATGCATTGAGGCATGGATCTTCTTATATCTTTTCCCTAACTAAAATTGAGAATCCACATACATGAACACCTAGTATAACTAGGGAAATGCACCTTCTAACTCACTGTGCATGCAACTACTAACTAAAGAAAAACTCAAAAATAAAATTGAACTATTATATATGGAAAAACATCTGAATTGGTACTGAACCAAAGATGATGTATGCATGAACCCTCTATTTCTCTCTCCTCCATAAATTTCTTTGCTCCCTCATCACTACAATATGAAATGGTTGAAGGTGTAACATACCCATTTCCACAATTCATGGGAAATAAAAATAAGAAACATAAATATCATTAACCATTTAGGTGTTGTACAACATAAACCAAATTTTCTGATCATACATGGAATATTAGCATATGATATATGGAAATTTATAGTATCATACATGTACAATCAGTTTCCCATAAAAATAATTACATTTCCTTCATGATTATAGTCTCTACTAGATACCCACAAATCCATTTACAACAAATTGACATAGTTGAAAATTAATAGACAAAACAAAGGCACAAATATGCCCTTTGTACTACAACTAATGACTACAATATCCTTAAAAATTCATTTGAATATCTTCCAACCAATCTAGAATTTCTTTCTTGGGAAAATAATAAATTCTAGACTTCTATATTTCCCAAATGAACACATATATTGATTTACAACCACAACCACAAGCATTAGTCCTCAACATATAACTAACAAAGAAAAAATTACTTATCTATTACAGATTGCACTTAGGGAAATAACTCAAGTGGAGAATTTTTGCTCCAAGCCATAGGCAATAGGTTGTGTAGGTGCCACTCTCATGCCAGACAATGAAACAACAAGGGTGAATTTACTAGCCATTACTTTGGTTTTCCTCACTCATCCAAATTCCTGATTATCAAAGCCAAGGAATTAACCTTCCCAACCATTTTTACTACAACCATCTCACTCACTAGTCTCTCTTTCCCCCTCAACCCTACACAACTCAAGGAAGGGGATCACCTTCACTGCTAAATAGTCCCTAAGGCTATCCCACTTCCCTCCAATGCTCCAACATAGGATGGTCAGAAGATATATAATGCTAGGAACTAGGGAATCTCAATTGTAATTCAACCATTACCCATAAACCCAACCATAATGTCCACACACATGAATGGTAGCAAAACCATGACAACACAACTCAATCTTGGTAGAATACATTCTCAACACACTAGAACCAACATACTAGCTTCCCCACCATTGCTCAACCGTGAGTGAAAAAAAAATGAATGAATGATTTCCCTCGAAGGTGGAAGGAACCCCTTCCCAAGGCTTACATGAGCATAAGACTCTCATGGAGACCATTTTTCCCTCCATAAATCTTAGGAAATAAAACAAAAGGAACATATTACAAAAGATATGAAGGCTTGGGGAATGGACACATGACATCAACAATAAAATAATAGTCTATGGACTACCCTTCGCCTCTCATTGGTTCATTTCCCTCTTGTTGCTTCAAGGGAGATATAACCCCAAGTGCACCTTTTAATTATTTTATTATAGTAAATATAATTCTAATAATAACCAAATGGTAAAATTACCACATAATTACCATACATTTACACAATATGATCAGATGGGGTAATATAGAAGGTCATACTTTTACTACTATCTACTCTATTGGAATAAGAAGGTGTCATAACTAGAACATAGTCTAAGCTACACAGGTAAAAACTGTCACTCCTTCTTAGCAATAAAATTTTTCTCCACCACTCCAAGTCTCTCCCTGAACATATTGAACTTCCTCTTTTCTAGCGGCTTGGTCAAGATATCTGCAATCCATTGATATGTAGGAATGCACTAAAGAACCATTTATCCCCTATGGAACCTGTCTCTAGTGAAGCGATACTTGATATTAATATGCTTGGATTGATCATGGAACATTGGATTCTTAGAGAGTTTGATACAACTTTGATTGTCACAGTGAATCATGGTAGTGTCCAAAGTATGATATGTTAACTCTGTTAATAATTTTCAAAGCTAGATAGCTTTGCAACTAGTAGATTTGGTTGCCATGTACTTTTCCTCTTTTAATCTAAGTGCCATTGAATCTTTCCTCCTACTAAACCAACAAACCATACTTGAAACCAAACCAAAAAAACACCTTGAAGTGCTCCTCTTGTCATTAACACTACCTAGTACCTAGTCAGAATTTGCAAACGCATGCAACATTGAATCTCCATCACCAACATAATTTAGACCAAAATGCATCGTGTCCTTCAAGTATTGGAGCACATGTTTTGTAGTAACCTAATGAACTTGCATGGGATCCACCATACATTGGATCAAGGCATTGAATTCAAAACAAATATTAGGTCTATTATTTATGAGATACATGAGGGAACATATAAACTACTTGTACATAGAGGGATGATTCAAATATGAATCTAAATCAAAAAATGAATTCATATTTGATACCATAGGAGTAGCTATGGACTTGCAGTCCATTATATGAAATATCTTTAGAATATAAACTACATAGTTACCTTGTTCAATGAATACCTCACCTGGACTCTACCATAGCTCCAGACCCAAGAAATAATGCATCAAGCCAATGTCCTTCATATCAACTTCTCTAGTCAATTCTTCTTTGCACCATGCTATGCATTTCTATGTACTTCCTATAAGTATAAGATCATCTACATATAATATTAAAATGCACATATTAGAATCATCAAAAGAATATTGAAGATTGGAATCTCTAGTTGTTTTAGAGAAACCCAACATGGTGTTTTATTCAACCCATAAAGGGCCTCCTTCAACCCGAAAACATCGGTCTCATGCCCATGGACCTCAAATCCTCTTGGTTTATTTATGTACACCCCCTTCTCAATCAGACTGTCAAGAAACGTTGTCTTTACATCCATTTGATATGAATGATAGCCAAACAATAATTCTAAATACATAATGAATTTGATGGACGTATACCTAGCGACAAGAGAAAAAGCCTCCTCATAGCCAAATCCTATTTAGGAGAAAATTCTAACCAAAAATAAATCAAGCTTTGAACTACACTTTTCTGCATGCTTAACCTTGTACAACCACCTAGAGTCAATCATTGAATTCCCCTATGGTCTAGGCACAATATCCCACACATTATTCTTATAATAAAGTTGTACTCATCCACCATTGATCCTTGCCAAAACTGAAAACATGTTGCCTCCTTAAAACTATAATGCTTTGCATCAATGATGGAAGACATTAGTGCCACATATTTTAGAAACTTCTTAGAAGGATAACTTACCTTGAATGAAGTATTAGGAGCTCCAAAGTGGTCCTGTCCATCCTGTAATGTTTGGGTAAACCACCTAGGATTTGTAGTTGAATTGAAGGGTAAAGAGGCATCCTTTGCACCTTTGGAAGCTTGTTGATTTAAATTTGGTTTCTCTAGAATATGTGGATCCACCTATTAGGAAGCAAGCTACTCTACCTCCTTAATGTCTGATGGAATTCCTTGAGACTTGGAGGACCATGCATCCTCATCAAACTAGAAATATTTGAAACAACTATCTGTCAATTTTCACATGCAACTCTATGTGACTAATTTTCAGATCTGAAAATTGCTTCTTATTGAGCTAACAGTAAACCCTAGTTGTTATCATTGAACAATTTTACACTGAAAATTATTGACTGAAAATTTATGTAGCGAAAACAACAAGATTAGAGATGAATCATCAATACACATGAGACACAAATTTTATGTTCTGTAACTTTGTCAATTCAAGAAATTTTGAGGGAAAAACCATCCCTCCCAACCAATACAAATCCACAAAAATCTGAGGACAACCTTGTCCTCCAATAACCAGAAAAATCAGAAAAACCAAACCTTAGGAAATCCATGGAACTTTCCTTTTCCCACAAATATTCTACAGACCACATGTATGGTCTCCTGACGTTACCTATACTATTGTTGATGTCATCCTATATGAACCTACTCCTGCCATAAATCTTTTTACTAATGTACTTGATTCACCTTATTGCAACCTATGTACATGATTATTCCCATTGCAACCCGCGTACATACACAATTCACCTTCTGCAACCCACGTACATATGTGTCTGTGCCCATTGCAACCCGCGTACATGTATGAGAAACTTGTACAAACACCTCCTTTGCATGTGTGTCCTTCCTCACTTCCCACATGTCATCCAAAAATCCTAGGCCAAATTTTCTAGGTGAAAAAATATCCTTGCTATAATTGCCATGCTCCCTCGAACAAGTGTTTACTGACTTATGCTAAATCCATGATGCCACAATGATGAAATGTCACAATGACTTATCTCCTTTATATACAAGTCTAAGGAGTGATTTTAGAATCCTTTCCTATACTCAAAAATTAATTAGAATATTTAATTCTTCTTTTTGGGTGTGACACCCCATCGCAAGCCCATAAATCTCATCAACTTTCCCATGAGGCCCTAGCTTCATTCCAAGGCTGATTTCATTGAAACTAAAGGTTGATATGATGAAAAAAAATATTCCCACATGTCTAACACCTCAAACTCTTGTGGGAATACCTACCTAAGCTACAAAATCAACACTTCCTCTTAGCGAGGGAGGTATTCTCTACCACTCCTAGGTTGTCTCCGAATTAGAAAAAGTTCCCCTTCACTAGGGGTTTGGTGAGAATGTCTACAATTTTCTCATCTATGGAAATGTGTTGGAGCTTCACAAATCCCTTCTGTACTCTATATTTGATGAAGTGGTATTTGATCTCAATGTTTTTGAACTGTCGTGAAACATTGGGTTCTCTGAGAGCTTGATACAACTCTGATTGTTGCAGTGAATCACGATGGGCTCCAACTCCTGACAAAATAATCCTCAAGAAGCTTGCGAACCTAGATTTCTTCACTACTGGACAAACTGGTTGCCATATACTCTTCCTCTACTGAGATAAGTGCCATGGAAATCTGTTTACTAATGTACCAAGAAACTACTACTAATCTGAGGCTGAAACAACCACTAGAAGTGCTCTTCCTGTCAAATGCATTACCTGCCTAATATGAGCCTGAATATCCATTCAACCACACTTCATCATCTATGTCATATCTCAGACCAAATAAAACCTCACCTCGAAGGTACATGAGCACATGTTTTGCTGCAACCCAATGCACATGCCTCGGCTCTATCATGAATTGACTCAAGGTGTTGACAATGAAACAAATATCTGGTCTAGTATTAACCAAATACATCAATGACCCAATCAACTACCTGTACATTGTGGGATCCACCAAGTTTGAATCTGAGCCCCCCCACGTATTCAGGGTGGTGGTCATAGTTGTAGTTTTGGACTTATAGTCCATCATCCCGAATCTCTTCAGTATCTCAATTGTTGATACTGAGAGGGGGGTGAATCAGTATCAAGTACAATTTAAAAACCTTTTTCAACTTATACTTAAACCATTCAATTATATCCAATGAGCAATGAGAAATAATATAAGAGCTACACCAATACACCACAATACACCATGCACAATATATGAGAAATAATCAATAGTTTTTGTTCAAGGGAAGTAATGAATTCCAAAGGTAGCTACAACTTCCAAATGTAAAGGGAGGGATAAACCTCCAAGAGGAAGATACAATCCTCCCATATCAAGATATGTTTGAACTCTCTATCCTTGCCCCTTCCTTCCACCCAATAATATATGAGAGATAATAAAACTTTACATTAAATCATCACCATCAACCAATCATCACATAGAACCTGATAATGCTTTCTGAGACTTCTTCAATTTATGCAATTAT
>ML780022.1:485910-496118 GCA_009831015.1 Picea engelmannii | reverse complement strand
CGACCTGACACTTTCTTATTTTGTAATTATTTTCTTTAATTATTTTCAGGGCCTACATGTACTTCCTTTTTCAATTCACTTTGTCATCTTCAAAAATTCATTTTTCCTCAACCATGAGGATCCATGTGACATGCCACATACCATCGGAAACAACATGATGTATACTATCCATTCATGTGTGTTGTATATGCATGTGAATTTTCCTTCATGTCCAAATATCTTTATCAATCTTGCGTTCCAAAACCCATGACTAGGGTTGACATCAATGAAAACAATCAATCTTCCAACATCAATTGCATACTTTCGCTATTCGAGGAAGATCTCACCCGGATTCTTCCACACCTATAGTCCCAAGAAGTAATGCATCATTCCAATATCATTCATCTTGAACTCTAAGGTCAATTACTTTTTTCACTTGGTAATGAGCTTTTCATATCATGTGAGAAACAAATCGTCGACGTATAACACCAATATGAGAGGATCCTTACCAACTTGTAGGAGATATAGGTTGGGGTCTGCATCACTCTTGGAAAATCCCGAACTCTGAAAATACCCATCAATCCTTGAGTACCATTCCATAGATTCATGCTTGAGTCCATACAATGCCTTCTTCAACTTGCACACATGATTGTTTTCTCCCATGAACCTCAAATCCTTGAGGTTTCTCTATGTATACATCCTCCTCAATCACATTGTTAAGAAACAATGAATTCACATCCATTTGATGGATCTTCCACTTCATAAAGGAAGCGAGAGAAATAACCATCCTGATAGAAGTATACTTGGCCACTGGAGAAAGGGTATCCTCGTAGTCTAATCCCTATTTCTGGTAGAATGCTCTTGATATGAACCTTACCTTATACTTCTCGACACCGCCATCTGTAGTATGCTTGATCTTGTAGATCCACTTGGAAGTCACCATCGAATTCCCTATTGGTCTAAGAATTATATCCCATACATCATTCTCCATGATGGAATGGTACTCCTCCATCATGGCATCCTTCCAAACCTGCTGGTCTGCTGCTTCCTCAAAACCAGAAGGCTCAGAATCAATGATAGCGCTCATAAGAGCCACATAGTTGGGAAATATATACAGAGGTATTCTCTTCCTATAGGTGTCTCTGGGGGATGTATGTCACTCATCATCCTTCAAGGTCTCTCTAAGCCATCTAGGTGTTGAAACATATTTATTTTTTCCAAACTTTAGACTAAAATGAGTTTCATTTTTGTTTAAATAAAAAACCATATAAAAAAAGAAATTGTGTACTTGGATGATCATCGTCGAATGAAGCCTTCTGATTAACCAAACAGTCTAAAATTCTTAAGATATTATGGAGCCACCTATTTTTTAATAAATCAATTTATATAAAGGTTCACTTTCAAAATTTTGGGAGTCAGAGTTTCACGAAGTACAAAGGTTCAACATTGAGCATCTTCGAAGCCCCGATCCCCGAATTCACGAAAGAATTAAATGTTAAGCCGGGTTAATTAAAGACTAAGAAGGATTAATGATAAGTAAATCTCATCGCGACTTCGTGATTCGGGAGCTCTTACATATAAAATCTTTTGAAGTCCCGATACCCGAAACCCCGCCATTCTAAAACTAATCGCGGTTAATTAGAGGAGTTAAAAATATTTATGCTTAATTAAACCTATCGCGACTTCGCGTTTCATAAGTCTTAGTTTAAATTTTTATAGAGATCCCCAAGATTCGAAATGCAAAAAATTGATCAAATGATAAGTATGATTAATTAATGTACTAAATGAGGATTATACTCTAATTAATCTATCACTTAATAATAACTCGGATACGTTCAAATTCTGTGCTTTTCCTGAGGTATCGACCATTAATGACATTAATATCTTCTTTAGGGAAATGATTCCAAATAAGATTCAATTTTAACGCCCAAATATTTTTCATTAAAGAAATTAAACGTGTCGTCAGTGAAGGTATACACATGGTTTATGTGTTTAAGGTAAAAATATTTTTTAGTTCTGAATTACATTCTTGTTTTCATAGAGATGGCTTAGTGAACTAACTAGTTTTCTACATTCTCTCTCTGTAACAGGCGATAGAACTCTGAAATTTGATATCTTGGCTCCACGGAAAGCGCCTAAAGCAACTCGTGAAAATTTTGGTCAGAACACAGATGTTATTTCTGATACTTCATCCAAAAGTATAAGCACAGTTAAAATCTGAATGCATGTGTTCAACACCATACAATATGAAGTGGTAAACTGCCCTAATGATTCAAGCGACAACGAAAATGATAACTTATCTACAAAATATAAGATTATCACTCAAGCAGAGCTGCATAAGGTAGCAACAAGGCTGAGGATTTTACCCTACACTGACCAGATTAGATGGGCACTGAATCATGTGGATATCCCAACCAAAACTATTTTCAATTCTCAGAAGATAGTTGTTGGGTCATTTCGACCCAAACACATACAGGTGATGTACCAGCTATCTCCCACACCAAACTTTGTTTACAATGCTAGTTTCTTAGTAAATTTCAACAAGAAGGAGTGTGATCAATATGGAAAAATCTTGTCCGACTTGATCAAGGACTGGTGTTCACGCCCTGAAAAGTTCAGAGACGACTCTCATGGAATATATTGAATATCATCACTTGAACCATAGTTCATGTATATATCCATGATGATGTGAAGAATTTATGGAAAGAAGAACACAACCCATTTATTTATACCATGTGTACCCATTATACACTCAGTGGCGGAAGGATTTTATTTTGACTGGGCCAAGATATTGTCGGATGGTCTGGCTAGTGAAATTACAGAATACCAAACAAAGAAAGCCAAAGGGAAACCAACTTCATTCTTCCTGTCAGCCTATATTATGGACGCCATATGTTTCATGATGCCTTTCCCACTAATGAGCTGGAGTTGGAATCCAAATATTGCATAACCAATTCATGATTATCATTCAAAGATCTGGGAAGATAAGGAAAAATATTTCTTTTATGAAATCTGTAATTGGGTAGTGGTGCCGATGCATATTGTTATATTTGGTCACCCACCTCCTAGAATTTTAGACAACATTATGGTTAACCTGGGTAAAGTGGCTGACTGGTACATAAAAGAACACTTCTCTTATATCAGAATTTTCGGCTGTTCGATTCCCCCATATGCATTATTGCAATTTTTACCAGACTGACTGGTGTGCCGCGAGGTTGCATGAAAAACTGTACTCGACATGATTAGCAAAGAGCTCAAAGCCGTGCAGAAAAAGGTATGGCCATCTTTTCCTTTGTCTATTGGTTCATTTTCCTTATTGGATTTAAGTCACTCTAAGGTGGAGGCTGCGACCTTAGAAGAAATAAAGCTGGTTAACATTGAATTCAAGAAGCACAACCCACAAAAGGTCATGGGTAACCATATGACTAGCTGTAACCTTAAAAAGTATGAACATGAAGAGTCCCCTCAGGACGAAATGTTCTAAGGGGTAAAATCTTACCAAGAAGTTCTAAGCTGAGTCTGAGATCTACCACCAAGTGAAATGGTTGAGTTTTACAATTTCCAAAAACACCAAAGAAGTGGCCTACCTAAAGTATTACAGGGAGAAATTCCCCAGCTACACAACAAACAAACACCCAAAATCCAGAAGTCAGAAGCTCTACCAAACAAGAATCCCTAGAAAACCTAGAGAAATATGAGGTTTTGACTTAGAAAAAGGATATCCCAGCAACAGAGGAATCTGATGACCAGTCCAAAGATCAATAAAAAACATTAAAAAAACAAGGAGAGGATGAGCCACTATATTCACTTGATAAATTAACCATATATGGATCTGGAAAACAATTATCCACATAAATCAGTAACCCTATTGAGGCTATCACGCCATTACAATTCACTAGAGGAAGCCCTAACACATAGGTAATATTCATAGGAGATCTCACTCTGATCCCTATTGAAGAAATACCTCCTACCGATTACTTTTTCAGTAAGAAAAGGAAAGTCATGGTAAATAATGAAATGCACCTGAGAGAGGGTGTAATGGTCAAAAAGCACAGAGTACTTTTGGATGGACAAAATCTAGAAGAATAAGACTTTGCTATAGAGGTAGCAGGCTCCTTGGGATATTTTGCGACAACTAACCTATTCTCAGTTGATAATCTGAAAGAAATACTGAAGCAGAGCAATTAGATGATAAGTTAGTTCCAAAATCAAATAAGGAATACACAGAATAATATTAGAGATGAGGTCAATAAAGGACTCGGACAGGCTAGAGCTAGTGATAAATAGAAAATCCAACTGCTCAAGTCTAGTCTTGATGACATGCATAAGAAGATACAAGTGAGCGAAAGACAGATTATCCAACAAGATTAGTCGATAAAACAACTACAAGACAAGGTAAGTTCCACTGAGAAAATGGTTATGGATATAGCAACGTTCCAAGCTCAAGCATTAGAAGTGCTAGGGAAATTGGAAATAACAAAACAAAGCCTTTTGGCTAAGGTAGAGATCATCCAAAATCACTTTCTGGAAGTAAATCAATCATTAGATAATATTGTTTTCAAAGAAAAAGAGGCTACAACAGCTCGAGCCACTTTCCAGAAAGCGGTCTTGACATCGGCTAGAGAAGAAGTACCTGTAACCCCCAGGCCGACTGTAGCAGAACAAATCAGAGGTGATATAATATTGAAGACATGGGAGGCCAATATAGCCGAGAATAAAAAAATGGCCAAAGAAATAAAATAAGATTGTGAAAGGATTTTGATTTGCTAAAGAAAAAATCACTAGGCATTGGAAATGATGATTGTTCTAGAATACTAGGACAAATCAACATTATAAAGCATCAACTTGATGTCAAATAAAGATCAAAGGAAGATCATATTGAAATTTCATAGCTGAATCAGGTTGACATCGCTCAAATAGATAGATGGATGGTAAAGCCAAATTTACAAGTACAGTCAATGACTTCTAAAGATAAAAGGATAGAAGACAAGTTGCCGCAATTATAGAGAAAGCTGTATCTTTTCGAGGCAAAATATGTGACAAAACCTTCAACACTATTAGTACAATTCCTAAGCAGGTGCGTCAAATGTCTCGAGCAAGGTGAAGAAAATACTTCAAAGAATCAATGAAGTAACATATGCATACCTGTTCTGCCGGTATGAGAGAGAGATAGAAAAGAACCAAGTGAAACGGTTCAGGTTTTCTATTTTGTAACCGTTACTATCTAGGAATAAGGAGAATTCCAACCCCCTAGGGTTGATGACCTTTTGTATAAATATATTTTCAAAAGACTAATACGAGACTTTTTTTTGGGGGGCTGATTGCAATAGAGAGATCTCTCCTTTTCGAGAATTAAGACACGTGCAGATCAAAGACTCCATATTTCGTCAATCTTGAGTTATGTGTTCTCCTGTTCTTTCATATTCCAACATCTTTATTCATATGTCTTTGATGAATGCCTAATCACAACTTAATACAACATCTACTGTGGTTATATGTTTCATTTAGTCATCTGATTGTTTACAAATTTTCCTCTGTGTTTGCTATTAGCAAATACAAGACCTGTGAGTTAGTTAGATTGCCACATTTTATGCTTCATTAAAGGTTTCTCATCTATTTTCTTCTTCTGTAGCAAAGTGAGATTCTTCCGTGATTGATTCCCCACTTTTTTCAACAACTTTATGCTTTTCTCTCATCGCATTGATTATTTTTCAAATTTGACTTAGACACGAAAAACGACCTTTGAATTGTTATATCATTAATTCAATTTTAGGAACTTTTCTCATATAATTGAAAGAAGAAAAAGAAAACATTAAAAAAGGAAACAAATCCCTTGAGTATTTCTTTTCTCCATGATTGTACCTGTTGCAAGGTAGCCCAACATTGAAGCCAGTCTTAAATATCATACCAACATTGCTTTAACCTTGTTTAATACCATCTTAGAGAACACCAATACCCGGGTTGAGCTTGAATGCTCATGGGCAGTGATTGAACATGATATAAGTGTTCGTGAACGTTGGGAAGGTAGACAAAGACAACTTAGGAATCAACGATAGTTTCTTTTTCCTAAACTATTGATCTTCTTTCCATTTAAAAAAACTCTCTTCATTTTTCGGATGCCTTAACATTATACTTTGAAACCTTAAGTATAAACTCAGGAACAACATCTTTTAGGCGTCGTTTTCGGGGACAGAGAATCGAAGTTATTTTTCCCGGGGAGAACGACATTGCTAAGTTTCTTTCTTTGATAGTGAACAAATATTGAATACATTATAAGTCTAAATTTTATCTTTCACTTGGCGACTCCACAACTAATAAAATGGCATTTAATTGAAAAAATAATAGAAAGAATCCAGACGATAAGCAAACCTCGCCTGTATCAGATCCTGAAAAACTTCTTCATCAACAAGTAAGATTATCAGCCTAAATCCATGCAGTCAAATTATCAGCCTAAAAAGGTTCCACCCAACCCCTTTTCAGAGAAACATCCATTGATAGAGTCGAAACCCTAGAACCTGAGTTGGTGTTACCCTAGTTTAAAGCTAAGACTTTTCCAACTGTCTCCTTTACCAATAGAGGTAAAAGATCTATCTCACTTCCCGCCTCAATTGACATTTCATTAATTCCCGAACTTCAGTTTCCAACCTCTCAGAATTCAGAAGAATATACTGTACACCTTGACTCCACTCCTGTTGGTTCTCATGTGTATACATCTTGTGAGTCCGAAGAAACTAGTCCTCTTTTTTCAGTTCCCTATTTTTCAAATTTCCTGTCCACCGAAGGTCAGTTCCCTGAAACTGTTCTGCTTTATCCAGACAAAACCGAAAGGTCACAACACATCTTTAAAAGTATTCTCTATAATCTCCAAGTTTCACCCTCTAAATTATCAATGGTTGCGGCCGGAGGAGGTGGTGTAGGAGGAGGAGGAGGCGGTCAAGTACCACCCCCACCCCCTAGAATCTTTGCCAAAGTAGGTGCTAGGTATGCTCCTTTGGTCTTCCCAATTCCTCTCCATGATTTACCTGAAAATATATGAAAAATTTACCAAATTTCACCGGAGAAGGAGACTTAATCACAACTGAGCATATAAACTTCTTTGATCAATTCACCGATATCCTTGGCCTCGAGCATGAGGATGTTTATTCCAGACTTCTCGTTCAAAATTTCAAAGGACAGGTGAGAACTTGGTTCTGAGGACTACCGGAAGGATCTATAGGATCATACGATGAGTTAGAAAATGTCTTTATCAGACAATGGGGAGAAAGGAAAGATCAACTTTATTATCTAACCGAATTTGGATCTTTGAGAAAGAAAAAATGGGAATCAGTTCTGGATTTTACTCAAAGATTTAATAAACTATATAATAAGATTCCAGCTGAGGTTAAACCTTCCCAACCTGCTGCGAAAGTAACCTTTGTTGGGGATTTTGACCCTGATTTTGTTCTATTTTTGAGGGAAATAAGATCCATCGATCTTGTTACAAGGGAAAAAATCTCTATGGAAAAAGGTAAACCACAACAGATAGGTATGACTGCAGAAATCAACTGAATTCCAACATATGCTATACAAACTAATCCACAAGATAAGAAAGAGGTCTACCTCGATCCAACGTTTCATGATGTTTCACCATTGAGCACTTTGACACAAAGCTTTGTACCTGCAACAAGTTCTTAACAAACAAGTAGAGCAAGTATATAGTGATAATATAAAAGGGGTTAGCACATTAGATAGCATAATCCATTAATAAACCTTACAAACATGCCCATGGATAATAATAATGTATTTGTACGATACCAATAGGACCGGAAATGAGTATTTCTATTAATAATTGATCAACAAGAGTGACAACATTACAGACTTTTGTGTCAGAATGGTTCGAAACCAAGAAACCAAGTTCCTTCCAACTAGGTCTCCACCACTTCAAATCTCCACCAAAGGCAAGCTCATAGAAAAGAGATAATGAGGTTCTCTCAATAATAGGGAAAGAGCTTGGGGGATGAACACTGTGTTCAGACTTGAGGGAAAAAGGGATGCAGTCTCAATATGAAGTAATCTCTCCAGAGTAACTTTGCTCTTAAAGTTGAATGCTTTCTCCTCTTTTCCAGAGCTCAGAATTGTGCTTTTATAGCCTTCAAAATGCAACTGAAGGGTTGAGTCGAAACATTTACAGTATATGGAAGGCCAAGGATCAAAGATATCCTATTGTGACATGGAAAACCAACTCCATTTTTGTATTTTTTGGCACAAATCCTGATGTACGCGGGATGTAGTGGAGCAGCCTGCGTATACGCATGCTGCATATCATATAGGGCACGCATATGTTGAAAAATTTGTATTTTTAGCTCTGGATTCATCAAAAGGGGATGAAAAGTCTGCATAGGGAAATGGAAAAATGTCCTCTCTGCAAGATAGCAACGGTGGGGCAAATCTTGTTATAATAGATCTCACTAAAATGCAAGACGATGCTTTAGAAATTGAGTCAAATATGATGGCATCAGGAAAGTTAAAAACCGAATTTGAGACGGGAAATAAAGAAACCAGGCATTCCAGGGAATAAGCAGGACCCTCTAGATCAGGGAGGTCTTCAGAAGATAAGATGGATGAGATGGAAAAAATAATTAAAGAATTGTCAAATAAACTCTCAAAAATGGAATTGGATCAATCTAAGAATGATCAGTTCCCTAGAAAGGATTTCAAAAGAAACCCTAATCCTCAAATGCAACAAAGACTAATTAAGAATGGGGGTGAATCAGTAATAGTGTAATTATAATCCTTTTTCTTCAAATGTTATATCAATGTAGAATTATTATCCAATAATGAGCAGTAATAAATAAACAATCACACACATACACAATACACCAATGTTTTATGTGGAAACCCAAATCGGGAGAAAACCATGGAATTCTTTTTCTTATATGTCTTGAAGAATTGCATTCATTGGAAGCACCAACTTCCTTTGTTTTCCAGCTGCAACTGAAAGGAGGCTCCAACCCCCTAGTTTCTCAGGCTACAACCTGAGGGAAGCTCCAACTCCCCAATTCTCTGTCTACAACCAGAAGGAGGCTACAACCCCCAATGTTCTCTGACTACAACTGGAAGGTGGCTACAACCACATGTTCTTGCCTTGTCCTGCCACCTTGAAGTAGAAGTAGAATGATGGAACCATTGTCACACTATCACTGTGAGATATACCGCTATAAACCTGTACCAATAAATATGAACCATGCATCAACCTGTACCTCAAATTGTACCATAAAAAGTGCATCCAACCATGTACCAAGTATGTACCAATCATGTGTCAACTACTTATCAACTATGATTCATAAATATGTACTAACATCATCAACTATGCACCTCATGTATGTGTGCCAACTCATCAACTACTTGTCTCAACCATGTACTCAACATGTACCACAGCCAAAGGCCCTCATCAATTTTATCATCCAAATCTGATTTGTAGATTTGTAATAGACCTGGTGTATATGATCACATTCCTGCAAACCTTCCTTACCTTTAAAAACAAGAGACTAGCATTTTCATCAAACTTTTCTTTAGTCTCACATGCCTAGTTTTGGATTAGTCAACAACCCTAACTTGAAGTAATCATAACTTTGAACCTGTAATGTATAAAGATCTAAAACTGATACACAATATTATTCAATGTTTTTTATGCAATTCCTCCAAGTGTCACTACTTGAAACCTCTCAGAAAAGGAGTTATAGCAAAAATGACATACCTTGCTGAATTCTGGCTTATTCTAGAGAACGACCTTGTAGAGAGTGCCCCACACAAAATATTTGATGAATTGATCTGAAACTATTACAAAGAATACTACATATTGTACCCTAACCAACACATTTTGTCTCACATAATTTGGATCTATTATGAAGAAGTTATGACGTTTTTACCTGAAACACCTGGTTTTGACTAGTTTTAGGATTGACCACAAACCCTATTTTCCACGGAGTGTAACTCCAAAAATACAACGACCCACAAGTTGAATTATTTACCAAATATACTTGGATATGTTTTCTCACTTGCATAGAAATTTCACGGTTTGAATCAGTATAGAAATTTTTTTATAGCGAAAATGGTGAGATGACCTGTAAATAACATACCTTAGAAAGCACCATCAAAAGAATTTATCCTTCCTTGCATTTCGGCCTTCTTTTCTTCACCTTCACTCAGAATTCCTGTTTAGATATCCTTGGTTACCTCAGACACATATA
>ML780022.1:431238-479559 GCA_009831015.1 Picea engelmannii | reverse complement strand
ACCTTTTGGGGCTTCTAGATGACATATGAGGGTCCTCCAACTTCGTAAGGCCATAACTCTCAAACCGTGAGGAGTTATGTGACATTCTACATACCACTAGAAATGGCATGACATGTACTATCCATATAGAATAGTATTATCTGGAAATATATCATAACTCATACTATTACCCATTAAACAAACTTGGGTCCATTACCCAAAACCAGGGTCTCCAACTTCTCATGGCCATAACTCTCTAACCGTGAGGAATTATGTCACGTTCCACATACCACCGGAAATTACATGACAAGCAATATCCATCTAGGATGTTTTCCTTGACAAGTTCACTTTCCTTCATCTCATTATTCCACAATTAATCATGGGTTCTCTTACTCCACAAAGCGTCTTCCTATGAGGGCTTTCACCATAAGGGGACAACTTTGAAGTTAATCCATATTTACTTCTTATCAACCATGAAAAAACAATAATGAGTCATATTTACATCAAACAATATTGGGTCCATAACCCAAACCTTTGTGCTACGGGGCTTTCTTCAAGGGTTGACATCAATGACAACCAACCTTAATCAACAGAAAGTAGGCGTTCTAGGGAACAAGTAGGACCCTTTAGATCAGGGAAGTCTTCGAAAGATAAGATGGATGACATGGCAAAAATAATTAAAGAATTGTCAAATAAAATCTCAAAAATGGAATTGGATCAATCTAAGAATGACCAGTTCCCTAGAAAGGATTTCAGAAGAAACCCTAATCTTCAAATGCAACAAAGACTAATTAAGAATGAAGAACAAAATATTCAAGCCCCCTTCAAAAACAAAAATTTTATGGGGTGAGAGGAAATGAGAAATTTTGAGGAGTTAGAAGAAGATATGAATAATTTTTGACGATGATTGTCAAGAACCTTATTTGACGAGACAAGATTAGGAAAAATCTTTAAATACATAATACAGGTCTAAAAATGATGAAAATAGAAATATTACAGAGGATTCGACTTATCAAGGAATCACTGATAATATAATGACTGAGCTCCAACATAAATATAATCTAAGGCCTAGAAGCATAAATCTCACAACTGCCTCACCGAAGAAAATTTTGACGAGAGGGGAAACAAACGAGGAAACTCGAAAAGCTGACGAAAAACAAACTATTAAAACCAAGACTCATGACACACAATATACAAAGACAAAGCCAACAGGAACACCAATTATTAATACAAGAAAGGTGAAAATCCCCATGGCAGAAATAAGAATAGCTGAAACAAAAGCAAAACAAGCTAATAAAACAGAAAAAAAAAGGAGATAGAAATCCAAAGTAGAGAAGTTGATAAGACAATGGGAAATTTCGGTCTAGAAAATGAAATTAATAAAATCAAAATCCATGTACCTCTGGTCGAATTGTCTAAAAATCCTATATACAGAAATGAAATTGCTAAAATGATTAATTTTTCAGATAATAAAAGTCAGGCTGACGTTATAAATTTAGAAGATGATAAGCCTAATATAATTTTTGGTCCACATTTTGAAGGTGCCAGAGATATTGTCGCTCCTTTCTATATTACATTAACTATGCATGACCACCTGCTCCATAATTGCATGTTGGATTTTGGAGCTTCTCACAATGTGATGCCCAAAGCTATTATATATAGACTTGGTCTCAAAATCACTTGACCATATGGAGATTTGTATTCCTTTGATTCGAGAAAATTTAAATGTATAGGTATGATAAAATATTTAGTTGTTAATCTTGTACAAATTTATGTGAAAAGTGTTATGATGAATGTGGTTGTTGCTGATATACCTCCAAAGTATGGCATGCTGTTATCCAGGTCTTGGGGTGCCAAACTTGGAGGATCCCTCCAACTCGACATGACATACTCTACAATCCCGATCTTCGGTGGACAATTCATTCCCTTGTACAGAGAAACAAGGTTGGCATTTATAGTAAGTGATACGCTGAACCCAAATAACTACCATGTTTATATTGCAGATTAGGATTTAGGAATTTGTATTTTATCCATTGATGATGATTTAAATGAATTTATAGAAGAAGGTTGTATAGAAAAAGAAAAAAACAGAAAGAAAAATAAAGATGTATATAGTACAGGGATTTGGAAAATGTATTTTGATGGTGCTTCATCTTGTGAAGGAGAAGGAGCTGGAGTGTTGTTTGTGCCACTCGACGATGAGTTTATTATTCCTTTTTCTTATAGGTTACAGTGGGACATAGATTACACTAACAATGTATGTGAATATGAAGCCTTGGTCTTAGGATTAGAAGCTGCCAGAAAATTGAAAATTAATAACTTAGAATTCTATTGTGATGCCGAACTAATTATTAAACAAATTAATTGTCAGTACTAGGCTAAGCACCCAAGGTTGAGGTCTTACATAAATTATGTCTGGGATATGATCGAGAATTTTTTCTCATCGGTTAATGTTCATCACATCCCCAGAACATAAAATCAACGGGCAGATTCATTGGCCAAAGCAGCCTCAACGTTTGTGCCTCCTACGATTTTCAAACTAAAATACCATATAGAGATGAGACGTAGACCTTCAATATTGAATAATATTCAACATTGGCAGGTTTTCGAAGACGATGAACAAATCATACAATTTTTAGAAATGGTGGATGACTTTGTCGAAACACATATCAACCAAGAAAATCAAAATGATCCCGCTTGGATTGTGGAGGAAGGGGAATATCCTCAAGAATTTCAAAATAAGATTTCTAATCATCGTATGCTTATTTTGAAAAATAATCAGGTCCCCAAAGGTATGATCCCCTTGGAGAGGTTATTTAATCATGACAACATTCCTATGAAGTCTACATTACAGCCTCAGCTAGAAGAAGTCGAAGATTGTGATATAGGCACCAAAGAAAATCCTAGGTTGGTAAAATTATCTAAGTACCTTCCTCCTAAAATAAAAAGTAAATATGTTGAGTTTCTCAAACAGTGTAAAGATGTTTTTTCTTGCTCCTATGATGAATTAAGAACTTGTGATACCACCATAATGGAACACAAAATTCCTCCGAAGAAAGGTGTCAAACCATTCAGACAGAAACTCAGACAAATAAATCCTATATTACTGCCTGTGATAGAAAAAGAGGTAAATAAACTTTTAGATGCCAAAATCATTGTCCCACTCAGATACTCAGAATGGGTAGCTAATTTAGTTCCGGTCAGAAAGAAAAATGGTGAAATCAGACAGTGTGTGGACTTCAGAAATCTAAACAGATCATCACTCAAAGACAATTATCCATTACTTAAAATGGATCATGTTTTAGAGAAAGTAGTTGGAGCTAATAGAATGTCCATGAATGATGGATTTTCGGGCTACAATCAAATTGCAACACATGAAGATGATAAAGAGAAAACTTTGTTCGCTACCCCTTGGTGTACCTTTATGTATGATAAAATTCCTTTCGGTTTAATGAATGCAGGAACAACTTTCCAACGATCCATGGACATTGCCTTTGTCGGCAAAGGAGATAAGTTTTTTGTTATTTATCTTGATGATCTAACTATGTTTTCTAAATCTGATGTAGAACATCTAGTACATCTCAAGCAGATTTTTGAAAAATGTCGCAAATTTGGTTTGTCTCTGAACCCCCAAAAATCTAATTTTGCAATGTAGGAAGGTAAACGCTTGGGCCGCATAGTATCTAAAGATGGAATTAAAATTGATTTGAAGAGAGTTGAAGCTATAGAAACTATAAATATTCCTAGAAATAGAAAGGAAATACAATCATTCTTAGGAAGAATTAATTTTTTGAGAATATTTATCCCAAATTTTGTTGAAATCGTGAAATTGATTACAGATATGCTTAAGAAAGATAGGGAGGTCAAGTGGACAAGAGAGGCCAAGGTGTCGTTTGAACGTATTAATAAGGTCATAGGTGAATCACCAATACTGGCAAGTCCTGATTATTTGAAAGAGTTTTTGATTTTTTCATTCACTTCTGAGCATACTATTGCAGTTGTACTGTTACAAAAGAATAATGAAGGTTTCGAGCAACCAATTGCGTTCTTTAGTAAAAGTCTCAGAGATGCTGAGATAAAATATGATATATTGGAAAAGCAAGCTTACACAATGTTGAAATCCCTCAAAGCTTTCAGAACCTATGTACTACATTAAGAGATTATTGCTTATGTACCCACCAGTTCTATTAAGGATATATTGGTTCAACCCGATAGCGATGGAAGGAGGGACAGATGGTTAGACAAAATTCAAGAGCTCTACCTGGAAGTTAAACCGACCAAACTTGTTAAAGGTCAGGGCTTGGCTAAATTATTGGCTAAATCAAATTTAAAAGCACTTGGAATAAATCATCTGCAGGAGTACAAAGGATTTTTAGAGATATATGAACTTGATGTTACTATACCCGCAACCGAAATTTTAGAGAAATTCTCTTCTTCAGCTTGGTAAAGTGACATTGTCTCTTATCTATTGACCCTTCAATGCCCCAACGACCTAACCTCATCTAAAGCTAGAACATTGAAGTTACACGTTGTGAGATATTTTATTGTAGATGGTCAATTATATTGGAAGGATCCTTTGGGTTTCTTACTGGGCTGTTTAGTAGAATCTGAATCAGAGAAAGTTGTAAATGAGTTTCACGAAGGAGTGTGTGGAGGACATCATGCATGGAGAGAAACGACCTACAAGACCCTACGAGTTGGATATTATTGGCCGAAATTATTCACGGATGTAAATGCGAAAGTCAGAGCTTGTCACCCCTGTCAATTATTTGCAGGCAAGCAAAAAATCCCCGCGTTACGTTTAATTCCAGTTAAAGCTGAAGCTCCTTTTCAACAATGGGGCTTGATTTTATTGGTGAAATTCATCCACACTCGAGTGCTCAACATAAATGGATTCTGACCGCTATAGATTATTTTACTAAATGGGTGGAAGCTATTCCTACGCGGAACGCAACAAACACAGTAGTGTTCAGTTTTTTGGAAGAGAATATTCTATCAAGATTTGGCTGTCCTCGAAAAATAGTTACTGATAATGCTCAAGCTTTCAAATCTATGGCCATGATAAGTTTTTGTCAAAAGTACAACATTGTTCTAGGGAACTCTACGACCTACTATCCACAGGGCAATGGATTAGCCGAGTCATCTAACAAAATTCTAATCACTATAATTTAAAAAGTACTAACCGAAAATAAGAAGGCATGGCATGTACATTTGAAATACGCCTTATGGGCTAACATGATAGGCACAAAACGATCAATCAAAATGTCTCCATTTCAGATGGTATATGGTACTGACGTTGTTTTACCCATAAATATAGCACTTCCAGTAATGAAACTCTGGAAATACTAAAAAGAAGAGCCAAATGACATCACCGGGAGGATAAATCAATTGATTGAAGTCCAACAAAATAGGGCCGAAGTAGATGAAAAACTACAAAAATATCAAGATAACATGAAGGCCTTATTTGACTAGAAAGCTAAAGATAGAGAATTTCTCCTTGGTGATTTGGTTCTAAAATGGGAAGCTAGGAAAGAAGATGTCAGGAAGCATGGTAAGTTTGACCAGATCTGGTGCAGACCGTACAAAATTACAACCTCTGAAGGAAAGAATGCATTTTTGTTAGAATATCTCGACGAAAAGATTCTTAATGCCCCTATCAATGGGCATTACCTCAAGCATTTCATGCAGTAATACGTTTCCAAAATCTCATTGCACACACCGGTTTGGTTTTATGTTTTGTTTATAATTACCTTTCCTTCGGTAAGTTTTTATTGTTATTTTTCTGTAAATATAAATAGGTTAGTCAATTTCAAAAAATAAAAATATCAAAAAATGCAATAGGTAGGTTTCTAATCTACAAGATTTTCTGACAGCTATCATGTTTGTCTTATTTCAGGATACTTGCCGGTAGCCGAGGGACTTGAGATATAAAAAATGTGAAATGCATAGATACTCGTGTTAAATTTCTCTCGAAACAGGTAATAAACTAATAGTCTGCTTGGCTGGAAGTATAAACAAATTTTGAGGTATGAACTTCTGTCTTGTAAACTTAAGTTAAAATTTTTCTAGGAGAGGTTAATGAGTAAGACATAAATATTATGTTTACTAATATCATCACCAAAGTCTTTAACCAGACAAATGAAAGCTACTTTAAATTATTCAAAATTTTTCTCTATAAAAAAAATAAAAATAATAATAGTAATATATATAAGCAATAAAAGAAATTTAAGGAAAAGTTTTGAGAGTCGAGTAAGAAGCTTGTTTAATAGTGTCTGTACCTACAACAGAACATCTGAAACCTTTTTTTATTCCCTGTTCATTTTCAAGCTATTTCTTCACATGATTCTTGATATCATCCCATGAGTTTCAAAGAGAAGAAAGGTTTCACTTTAACTCTGAGAACCTAAAAAGAAATCCTTCACATGAGAATAGGCAAACATCTTGATGATTTTCTCAACTTTAACTGAAATACAAAGTATATTTGAACTAATATTAACTACTTTAGCCCTTTTATCAGGTTTAAATTGATTAGTTTCGCTCAAGGAAAGTCCCTGGAAAATAAAATCCCTCATGAAAATTTCCCAATAAGCGTTCCCAGTAAGCGAGAGTGTTTTGAAAGTCAGAAGGGGATTAGTCCAGGGTAATCAAAATGCGTTAACATGCCTCTATTGCTAAAATATAAATAGATATCATCTTTGGTACATTTCATTATGTACAAATTGATTGCCCTCACTTCATGATTGTTAAATATAAGACATATGGTGAAAGGAAATTCATTAAATGATTGCCCCCATCTAGTCTAAACTGAGATGATGAAAGGAAATTCACAAAATGATTGCCCTCATCTCAACATTTAAATGCAAAGTTATTAATTGAAGTGATGAACGAAAATTCAATATGGGAATTATATAACTTCACCGGGGTACTGAACATGCTCGTTGGCAGTGAAGCAATGTCTATGATGTCCTTAAGGCTATTATACAGGTATTATAATGTACCCTGTCAACTAATCCTTTTCGGGCTAGATCTACATTCCAAGCTAACGTGGGATCCTCGGTTGAAAATATTAAAATTGCTTTACCTTGATGCGAATCAAATCAAACAAAGTTTGATAGATTTATTAAGGTTCTTTGACACAGGTGTGCTCCTTAGAGCACGTCCGCTCACAGGATCTTCTCTTTCCTCAGCCCGAAGAACACTAACCAGTCCTTCTATTTCCCTATCGGGAAATCTACACCCACAAAACTCTTCACGCGATCCCCCTCTTTACTTATCGGGGAATCAGACTTCACGGTATCATGAGTTCAATGGTCGAGCGCTGGTGTTTTGAATCCCTGAACCCCAATGCAAGTCAACGATGACCCTTCCTCTGCCTATCAGGACTTCTCCTATCGCAATTTCACCACTCGCGATATCAAGCAATTCACTTTACCGACTCCCGACTCACGATATGCGGAAACTCCGATGAGCTCCTTGCTTTGACTTTTCAACGATCCCTTATCTCGTCGGGACTTCGGACTTCGCGGAATCGCGAATCCTGATGTCAATATTTCGGGACTTCTCGCCATGAAACTCCGATAGCTTGTGCCACCTATCCTCCACTAACTCCGATGTGGCCGACACTATCCTTTAAATTTTGGGATATCGTGTATCGCGATTCCCATTGCGATGTTTTGGAGTTTCAATCCACGAAACCCCGATACACAATATACGTTTAGATCCAACGACCCTCATGGCTCGGGTCAACAACTTTGCCCCTCCTGAGCTTTGAACCATTATAGAATATGATGCCGTATCTCCCTTGCACCTCTACAAGATCCAACGACCCACGGATTATCGCGAATTCTCCTTGGAGAATATCGACCGTCCGTTTCTTCTTAGATGATTCCTGCAAATGACTAAGTGTTCCTCCGCGGAACCCGTCCACCTGCATGCAAACTTGTGACGTGTCATGCCAAACTTCAAGGAACAACTTCTCTGCGCTTTCCTTCAACAAAATTAAAGGCCTATCCCTCCTGAGCTTTCCCACGACCTTCAAGTCCTTCAGGAAACTCTTGCACGCACTCCTTGCGACAAATCTTCAACCACGTCTAAGTGTTGAAGTCCCTCGACTCTGCGCACACCTGCAACAATAGTCCTTCAACTCCTTCACTTAGGTTCGCAACCCTGAACTTCACTCGGCCTGCGCACTCCTTGCACGGCTCCTATGCCCAACTGCACCTTTGGGATGAATGAGAACAAAAGCTATCTCTATCTGAACCCTCTGTCAACTCACTCCTTGCAGACACTTCGACTGCACTCCTTGCAGGAATTCTCTGGATCAATTAGAGAAACAATTGAAACTCATTCCTTCATTCTCTCAGTCTTCAAACACAAACATGAAATAATATACATAGCACATAAAAGAAAATGTATAATAAGAAGCAAACATTCATGAGCATATCACTCAACATCAATACACAGAGAAAAAACACAAAACCATGAATCTGAATCAATCTCTTCTATTAATCCAAATATCTGTACATGGGTGTTCTTACACAGCTCTCTGCTTCTTCTTGCTCAAATGATTCTTCTCTATCTATCTTACAAATGCACAATGAGGGTGTCTATATCCCGTTTCCCTCTTGCGCTCTCAAACAATCTAATCTAGAATTAAATTTCTATCTACCTGCATTAACTACTTAAATGTCATCTATATACTAAGGACGAGAGTAATCCGCTCAAGGTCCATTACAATACACAAGTGCGCCTCATCTTAATGGATCTTTTAAGATCGTGCAACAACTTCAAGGTGTTTTCAAAACTTGTGCTGGCACTTGTCCAGCTGTCCGATTGTCTTCCGCGCTGGCTCGCTTGATGTGGGAGATGCTCCTGCATCATACTCCCTCGCTTGAAAAATTTCATGGGATCCTGTCCATGAGCTCCTGCATGGTCTGTCCATGTTTCTGGATCTCTGCTTCATTTTCCCAGCTGACATATTCCACTGGATGGTTCTTCCATTTGACCAAATACTCAAAGTATTCTTTTCGCCTGGTCCTCTTGCTCACTTTCTTGTCCAGTATGCACTCCATCTGTGGATTCTCTGCAACTGGCATCTATTTCATCCATTGGATCACTGGATGCTCACCTCCAGTCTCTGCTTGTCCAACTCTATATGGGTACAAATATGAGATGTTGAATATCGAAGAAATTCTGATCCCCTCGGGTAATTCAATCTCGTAAGCGTTCGCCCCAAAGTTTCTCAAAACCCTACATGGTCCAATTTTCTTCATCTTCAACTTATTATATGTCCCTCTCGGGAACCTTTCCTTTCTCAAATGTGCCAGAACCAGATCTCCAACCCCAAACTGAAGTTGTCTTCTATGCTGATCTTCTCTACGCTTATACTCCTGGATTGATTCCAACAATCGCTGCTTCACCTGGATGTGAAGTTCTTTCATCGCTTCGACGAATTCCTCTGCACTAGCGCTCCTAGTAGCAGTCTGTTCTGAATCCATCAGTTCAGAAATTCCTCTTGGCTGCACTCCATAGACAACCTGAAATGGACTCTGCCATGTACTCCTGTTGACTGAGTCATTATAAGAAAAATCTGCCTGTGGTAATATGTTGTCCCACTGGCTATGGTGCTCTGTCACCAAGCTTCTCAGCAAGTCTCCCAGACTTCTGTTCACCACTTCCGTCTGTCCATCCATCTGCGGATGATAAGCTGAACTAAACAACAGGTTAGTTCCCAGTTTCTTCCATAAGGTCCTCCAAAAATGCCCTATGAATTTAGTATCTCGATCCGAAACTATACTCCTTGGTAACCCATGAGGTCAAATGACCTCTTTGAAAAACAGGTTCGCGATGTGAGTCGCATCACTGGTCTTCTAACATGGAATGAAGTGTGCCATCTTGGAAAATCTATATACCACCAAAAAGATTGAATCAACACCTCTTTGTGTTCTCGGCAACCCCAAAACAAAATCCATGTTGATCGCCTCCCATGGCCTCTCTGGTATGGGAAATGGTTGATAAAACCCTACATTCTGTCTTCTTCCCTTCGAATGATGGAAAATTCTGCATTTGTCTACAAACCTCTTGACTTCTGCTCGCATTCCCGACCAAAAATATGACTTGTTCAGCTTTACGAACATCTTGTCGTGGACAAAGTGCCCTGCTAATCCACCACTGTGTTTCTCTTTTAATAAGTTCTCCCTCATGGAGCATTTCATAATACACAACTGATTGCTCTTAAACAACAATCCTTCCTGGATCATGTATTCGGCCCATTGGCTTCTGTCTCTGAGAACTGGATTCTTAGCTGCTTCATACGCTTCCCCAAAATCTGGATCATCTCTGTACATGTCCCTGAGTTCATCAAAACCCAATGTTTTGACTTTGAACTCCTGCAACAACAAACACTTCCTGCTCAAAGCATCAACCACTTTGTTAGCAGTACCAGAAATATGTTTAATCACAAATGTGAAATTCTACATATACTTTACCCATTTGACATGTTTCTGATTCAACTTCTTCTATTGAGTCACAAACTGCAGTGCATGGTTGTCACTGTACAATACAAATTCCTTCGGGATCAAGTAATGCCTCCATTTCTTCAAGGCCTGTATGACAGCATAAAACTCCTTATCATATGTGGAGTATTTCAATTTTGCTTCATTCAGCTTCTCGCTGAAGTATGCGATTGGCCTGTCTTCTTGACTTAAGACTGCCCTGATTGCAAATCCGCTTGCATCACATTTCACCTGAAATGTCTTTCGGAAATCCGACAACGTCAAAACCGGTCGTTCCGTGATCTTCCTCTTCAGCAGATTGAAGCTCTTCTCAGCCTCTTCAGTCCAGTGAAAATACTTATGTCTTTTCTTCACTGTATCCATCATTGCTACACTAATTCCACTGAAATTCTTAATGAACTTCCAGTAGAAACTAGCCAGTCCGTGAAAACTTCTCACCTCAAAAATATTCTTCGGTGATGGCCAATTCTTGATTACTTCCACCTTGTCTGGATCCATCCTCAACTCATTTGCTGAAATAAAAAACCCCAAGTAAATGAGCTCTGTCTTCATAAATGAGGACTTCTTCATATTTATCAACAACTTCTCCTGCTGTAGTCTCTGCATCATTGTAGCCAAATGCTTCAAGTGCTCTGCCACTGTCTTACTGTAAACCAATATTTCATCCAAATACACAATGAAAAATTTCTCGATGAATTCTCTCAGAACTTCGTTCATCAACCTCATGAAAGTACTTGGCGCATTTGTTAAGCCAAACGACATAACAAGCCATTCATACA
Source organism: Picea engelmannii (assembly GCA_009831015.1). Taxonomy (NCBI): domain Eukaryota; kingdom Viridiplantae; phylum Streptophyta; class Pinopsida; order Pinales; family Pinaceae; genus Picea; species Picea engelmannii. Next base: position 468,287 of record ML780022.1, on the reverse strand, counting down.
ACCCTTCGTTGGTTTTGAATGCTGTCTTCCATTCATCACCTTCTCTCATGCAAATCTGGTGATATCCGCTTTTCAAATCAATCTTTGAAAAATATTTTGCTCCGCTCAAGCAATCCATCAGATCATCCATCCTTGGCAATGGAAATCTGTACCTGATGGTTATCTTATTAATCGCTCTCGAGTCAGTACACATCGTCCAGCCTCCGTCTTTCTTCGGACCGAGTACTGTTGGAAAAACACATGGACTCAAGCTTTCCCTGACCAAACCTTTGTCCAATAACTCCTGGACCTGCCTTTTAACTTCCTCATTCTCTTGCGGCGTCAACCTGTACGCGGATTTATTTGGAAAATTGGATCCTGGTATGAGATCAATATGATGACTCACACTCCTGATCAGTGGCAACGAACGAGGTAATTCGTCCACTACAATGTCAGGGAACTCTCCCAATAGTTCATGAACTTCATCTGGTAAATCATCCACTCTTGTGCTAGTCAGAACAATCTTTGGCTTTCTGACCACAATAAACTTTGGATCCTCCTTCTTCTTAACTTCATTAAGGAGTTCCTTCCCACTCATGAGAAGTACAGTGTTACTTACTTCCAGTTTTACCTCCTTGTCCTTAATTGGAAGCAACATGTGTGTCCTCCCATTCTTCTCCAGGGTGTATGTGTTCATTCTCCCATCATGAATCACATTTCTGTCATATTGCCATGGTCTACCCAACAATATATGACAAACATCCATAGGAATGATATCACATAAGATCTTATCATTATATCCTCCTATCTTGAATTCAACCAAGCATTGTTTAGTGACAGTTACCTGGTGTCCTTTTTGTAGCCACGAAACTCTGTACAGGCTTGGATGATCAGTCATCTCCAGCTCCAGCTTCTATACCATCTCGATTGAAACGATATTTTCCGTGCTACCACTGTCTACAATGACCTTGCATACCCTATCCTTGGTCTTGCAAGAAGTCCTGAAAAATGTGGTCTTTTGGACTGAACTCTCCACCTCCTTCTCGGGTGTCAAAAGGACTTTTCGCATCATGAGCGATCTTCCGCTTCTGCATCTTCAGCCTCAACATCCCGCCTCTGTACCTCGACGATGTGAGCTTCTCCAATGTCCTTATTTTTCTCTAGACACTCGTGTCCATTCTTCCCACATGTGAATCATGTGATTACTCCACCTCTTCCTCTTCCTCTGCCTCTAGTACGAGGAAAAGTGTTGTTGTCAACATAATCTCCTCTCTGCTCATTATGTTTCCCTCTCTGTTCAACATATGGCTGCCCTCACTGTGAACTTCCACCTCTCTCTGTTCGAGTCTGAGGTTTCTTCCAGTCTTCCCTGGGCTTCTAAGTTCTATCCTAAGCAATTGCTTTGCCTCTGGGCTGACTTCTGCCTCTGCCCCTCTGACTTTGCTTCCGGCTCAGCTTCTCCTCTGCTTTCAGAGCCATCTGATAAGCATCTTCCACCGTTCGGGTGGTTACCATACTCATCTCATCCTGAATGTCATATCTCAAACCATTCATGTATCTGGCAACCTTTTCATCATCGCTCTCCCGATAACCTGCCCTGATGTTGATCTTGTAGAATTCCTCAATGTATTCTTTTATTGTCATCAGTTTCTGTCTCAGGTTCTGCATCCTCCTGAACAGAGTAATTTGATAATCTCTCAGGATGAATTTCTCCTTCATCTTCACGATCATCCTATACCAGTTCTTGATTTTCTACTTGCCCTTGCAGCGTCTGTCATCTTGTAGTTCATCACACCACAATGCTGCATGTCCCTTCAATTTGGTGACAACATGCTTGACTTTCTTGTCTTCTTCAATATCTTCATAGTCGAAGTAAGTATCCAGAGCTCTAATCCAATCTAGAAGCTCTTCTGCATCTAGATTTCCCTCGTAAACTGGAATGTCCATCTTTGCTCTTGCACCCATCCTGGCAATAGCTTTGATCAAACGCTCGTTTGATGCATATTCGACTGCAACTTCTTCTTCACGTTCAGCCTCAACTTCGCTTTCGGAATCACTTAGATCCCTAGTACCAACTGCGCGTCTCTGTGCTGTCTCCATGTCTTTGAGTCTAGCTCGGAGATCACGCATTTCTCTGTCCATGTCTGGATATGTTACCTGCCTGCCTCTTCTTCTCTGCATTTCCCTATCCTCTAGATTGGGTGATTGACTATCTCTCCTTGGTGGCATGGTGAATTCTCTCCTTCTCTGCTACAGAAAGCAAAGAGTCTTTCTGTGCTCTGATACCACTCTGATGCAGGAGCGCTCCTTAGAGCATGTCCGCTCACAGGATCTTCTCTTTCCTCGGCCCGAAGAACACTAACCGATCCTTCTATTTCCCTATCGGGAAATCTTCACCCACAGAACTCTTCACGTGATCCCCCTCTTTAATTATCAGGGAATCAGACTTCACGGTATCGCGAGTTCAATGGTCGAGCGCTGGTGTTTCGAATCCCCGAACCCTGATGCAAGTCAACGCTGACCCTTCCTCTACCTATCGAGACTTCTCCTATCGCGATTTTTCCACTCGCGATATCAAGCAATTCACTTTACCGACTCCCGACTCACGATATGCCGAAACTCCGATGAGCTCCTTGCTTTGAATTTTCAATGATCCCTTATCTCGTCGGGACTTCGGACTTCGCAGGATCGCGAATCCTGATGTCAATATTTCGGGACTTCTTGCCATGAAACTCCGATAGCTCATGCCACCTGTCCTCCACTAACTCCGTTGTGGCCCATGCTATCCTTTAACTGTCAGGATATCGCGTATCACGATATCGCGATTCCCGTTGCGATGTTTTGGAGTTTCAATTCATGAAACCTCGATACACGATATACGTGTAGATCCAACGACCCTCATGGCTCGGGTCAATGGCTCTGCCCCTCCTGAGATTTGAACCACTATAGAATATGACACCGTATCTCCCTTGCACCTCTACAAGATCCAACGACCCATGGATTATCGTGAATTCTCCTTGGAGAATACCGACCATCCGTTTCTTCTTAGATGATTCCTGCAAATGACTAAGTGTTCCTCTGTGGAACCCGTCCACCTACGTGCAAATTTGCGACGCGTCTTGCCAACCTTCAAGGCACAACTTCTCTGCACTGTCCTTCAACAAAATTGAAGGCCTATCCCTCCTGAGCTTTCCCACAACCTTCAAGTCCTTCAGGAAACTCTTGCACGCACTCCTTGCGGAAAATCCTCAACCATGTCTAAGTGTTGAAGTCCCTCGACTCTGCACACACCTGCAGCAGCAGTCCTTCAACTCCTTCGCTCAGGTTCGCAACCCTGAACTTCACTCGGCCTGCGCACTCCTTGCACAGCTCCTATGCCCAACTGCACCTTTGGGATGAATGAGAACAAAAGATATCTCTATCTGAACCCTCTGTCAACGCACTCCTTGCGGACACTTCGACTACACTCCTTGCAGGAATTCTCTGGATCAATTAGAGAAACAATTGAAACTCATTCCTTCATTCTCTCAGTCTTCAAACTCAAACATGAAATCATATACATAGCACATAAAAGCAAATGTATAATAAGAAGCAAACATTCATGAGCATATCACTCAACATCAATACACAGAGAACAAACACAAAACCATGAATCTGAATCAATCTCTTCTATTAATCCAAATATTTGTACATGGGTGTTCTTACACAACTCTCTGCTTCTTCTCTATCTATCTTACAAATGCACAATGAGGGTGTCTATATCCCGTTTCCCTCTTGCGCTCTCAAACAGTCTAATCTAGAATTAAATTTCTATCTACCTGCATTAACTACTTAAATGCCGTCTATCTACTAAGGACGAGAGCAATCCGCTTAAGGTCCATTACAATACACAAGTGCACCTCATCTTAATGGCTCATTTAAGATCGCGCAACAAATTCAAGGTGTTTTCAAAACTTGTGCTGGCACTTGTCCAGCTGTCCGATTGTCTTCCGCGCTAGCTCGCTTTATGTGGGAAATGCTCCTGCATCATTCTTTTGATTATTTTTAACAATTCTTAAATCAGTTTAAGAGAAGGAAAAAATTAAAGCCTGAATTCAAGATTGATGAATGATTAAGTTTTGAAAGTTTTCAAAGATAAGGATGAAATCCTAAAATCCTTTTTGTGTTTTCTTCAGATGTGTTTCACATAAATGCAATAGTGACTCCATTTACCCAATAAAGGCACTCGGTCTACATGTTCTTCTCGTCCCGCAAGGAGACGAGATCCCTAGATGGAGCCTATGTCGAAACATATTTATTTTTTCTAAACTTTAGACTAAAATGAGTTTCATTTTTGTTTAAATAAAAAACCATATAAAAAAAAAACTGTGTACTTGGATGATCATCGTTGAATGAAGCCTTTTGATTAATCCAATGGTCTAAAATCATTAAGAGATTATGGAGCTGCCTATTTATTAATAAATCAATTTATATAAAGGTTCGCTTTCGAAATTTTGGGAGTCAGAGTTTTGCGAAGTACGAAGATTCAACATTGAGCATCATCGAAGCCCCAATCCCCGAATTCACGAAAGAATTAAATGTTAATCTGGGTTAATTAAAGATTAAGAAGGATTAACGATAAGTAAATCTCATCGCAACTTTGCGATTCGGGAACTCTTACATATAAAAGCTTTTGAAGTCCCGATACTCGAAACCCCGCCATTCTAAACCTAATCGCGGTTAATTAGAGGAGTTAAAAATGATTATGCTTAATTAAACGTATCGCGACTTCGTGTTTCATAAGTCTTAGTTTAAATTGTTATAAAGATCCCTAAGATCCGAAATGCCAAAAATTGATCAAATGATAAGTATGATTAATTAATGTACTAAATGAGGATTATACTCCAATTAACCTATTGCTTAATAATAACTCGGATATGTTCAAATTCTGCACTTTTCCCGAGGTATCGACCATTAATGACATTAATATTTGCTTTAGGGAAATGATTCCAAATAAGATCCGATTTTAACGCCCAAAATAAATTAAACGTGTTGTCAGTGAAGGTATACGCATGGTTTATGCATTTAAGGTAAAAAGATTTTTTAGTTCCAAATCACATTCTTGTTTTCATAGAGCTAGCTTAGTGAAATAACTAGTTTTCTACATTCTCTTTCTGTAATAGGCGATAGAACTTTGAAATTTGATATCATGGCTCCACGGAAAGCGCCTAAAGAAACTGGCAAAAGTTCTGGTCAGAACACAGACGTTATTTTTGATACTTCGCCCAGAAGTATAAGCACAGTTAAAACCTAGATGCATGTGTTCAATATCATACCATACGAAGTGGTAAACTGCCCTGATGATTCAAGCGAAAACAAAAATGATAACTTATCTACCAAATATAAGATTATCACTCAAGTAGAGCTACATAAGGTAGCAACAAGGCCGAGGCCTTTACCCTACACTAACATGATTAGATGGGCACTGGATCATGTGGATATCCCAACCAAAACTATTTTCAATTCTCAGAAGATAGTTGTTGGGTCATTTTGATCCGAACACATACAGGTGATGTACCAACTATCTCCCACACCAAAATTCGTTTACAATGCTAGTTTATTAGTAAATTTCAACAAGAATGAGTGTCATCAATACGGAAAAAGCGTGTCTGACTTGATCAAGGACTGGTGCTCATGCCCCAAAAAGTTCAGAGCCGACTCTCATGACATATATTCAATATCATCACTTGAACCACAGTTCATGTATATAGCCATGATGATGTGCATAATTTATGGAAAGGCGAACACATCCCATTTATTTCTACCATGGGTACCCATTATACACTCAGTGGCGGAAGGATTTTCTTTCGACTGGGCCAAGATATTGTCGGATAGTCTGGCCAGTGAAATTACAGAATACCAAACAAAGAAAGCCAAAGAGAAACCAACTTCATTCTTCATGTTAGCCTATATTATAGACACCATCTGTTTCATGACGCCTTTCCCACTGATGAGCTGGAGTTGGACTCCAAATAGTGCAGAACCAATTCATGATTATCATTCAAATCTCTGGGAAGACAAGGCAAAATATTTCTTTTATGAAATCTGTAATTAGGTAGTGGTGCCGATGCATATTGTTATATTTGGTCACCCACCTCCTAGAATTTCAAACAACATTATGGTTAACCTGGGTAAAGTGGATGACTGGTACATAGAATAACTCTTCTTTTATATCAGAGTTTTCGACTGTTCGGTTCCCCCACATGCATTACCGCAATTTTTACCAGACCGATTGGTGTGCCGCGAGGTTTCGCGACAAACTGTACTCGACGGGATTAGCAAAGAGCTCAAATCCGTCCATAAAAAGGTATGACCATATTTTCCTTTCTTTATTGGTTCATTTTCCTTATTGGATTTCTGTCACTCCAAGGTGGAGGCTGCAGCCTTAGAATAAATAAATCTGGTTAACATTGAATTCAAGAAGAACGACCCACAAAAGGTCATGGGTAACCATATGGCCAGCCGCAACCTTAAAAAGTATGAACATGAAGAGTCCCCTCGGGACAAAATGTTCCACGGGGTAAAATCTTAACAAGAAGTTCTAAGCCAAGTCCGAGCTCACCACCTAGTGAAATGGTTGAGTTTTACAATTTCCAAAAACATCGAAGAAGTGGCCTACCTAAAGTATTATAGGTAGAAAACCCAAAGTCCCCAGCTACACAACAAACAGAGACCCAAAATCTAGAAGCCTTAGCTATGGTCTAGTTCTTCCTCTCTGCAACCCCATTCTGTTATGGGTTGAAAGGCACTGTTGGTTCCCCATTAATCCCTTCTTCCTTGTAAAATTTCTTGAACTCATTGGAGTTATACTCACCCCCATTTTCTGACCTCAAAACATTGATTTTATTCCTTGTTTGATTCTCCACTAGAGCTTTGAACTACTTGATTCAACTAAAGACTTCATCCTTGGTATTTATGAAGAAAATCCATGTCCTCCTAGAATAATCATCAATAAAGGTCACGTAATACTAACAACCACTCACATATGGAACTGACACTAGTCCACACACATATGAATGTACCAGGTCCAGGATTTCCTTGGACCTACTGTTGCTGCTTGCAAAATCAGCCTTGACATTCTTTCTTAGTGAACAACCTCTGCATACTCACTAGTGTTCAGTTCCAAACTCTGGAAGACTTGTAACAATATTCCTTAATATTGGAAATGCCTGGTGATGTAAGTGTCCCAATATCCTATGCCAAAGCTCGCATAAATTATCACTATCATGTACCAGGGCCTCAACTAACTGACCAGTCAAATTCCAGAGATTGCCATCACGAGTACCAATGACCTCTGCTAAGTCAAGACTCAATCCTTTTGGCCAAGTGAGAACCTATCCATCTACAAATTATATTGCATACCCTTTGTCCTCCATGGTAGAGATAGAGAGTAGGTTCTTCTTCAGTCCAGGTACATACAACACTTCACTCATCTTGAAAGGATTTCCGGACTTCAGTCGAAACGAAGTTGTGTCAACTCCCTTAACTGTATATTTGGAATTGTCACCAAGTTCTGCTTGCAATCATAAGCAAACTAGTGAGTGATTTTTGTGATCCTATCATATGACGAGAAGCTCCACTATCCACCAACCAAGTCTCCATGGTGAACTACCTGAAAAAAGAACAAGAACAACACTCCTCGAGTGTTGTAGTAAAAAATGTGTCTCAATATTAACCCCTTCTCTTCAAATATCAAGATTTTCACATGCAACTCTATGTGACTAGTTTTCAGATTTGAAAATTGATTCCTAGTGAACTAACAATAAACACAAGTTGTTATCACTAAAAAATTTTACACTTAAAATTATTGACTGAAAATATATGCAGGGAAAACAACAAGATCGAAGATGAATCATCAATACACATGAGACACAATTTTTTTGTTCTGTAACTTTGTTAATTTAAAAAATTATGAGGGAAAAACCATCCCTCCAAGCCAATACAAATCCACCAAAATTTGAGGACAACCTTTTCCTTCGATAACCAAAAAATTAGAAAAACGAAACCTCAAGAAATCCCTGGAACTTTCCTTTGCCCACAAATCTACTGCAGACCACCTGTACGGTATATTGACATCACATGTATTGATGCTGACATAAGCGTGTAAAAATCTGATCTTGCCATAAAACTTTGTACAGATATACATGATCCTTCTTACTGCAACCTACATACATACACGACTGTTCCCACTGCAACCCGAGTACATACGTGATTCACCTTCCTGCAACCCATGTACATATGCGACTGTGCCCACTTCAACCCGCGTACATGTATGGACAAAATTGTACATACACCTTCTTTGCACATGATTCCTTCCTTACTTCCCACATGTGATCCAGAAACCTTAGGCTAGATTGCCTTGGTGCATAAATCTCCTTGCTATAATTTCCATGCTCCCTAGCACAAGTGTTTACCCACTTATGCTAACTCCATGATGCCACAATTATGAAATGTCACAATGAATTCTCTCCTTTATATACAAGTCTAATGAGTGAGTTTAGGAGCCCTTCCTAAACTCTAAAATTAATTATAATATTTTATTCCTCTTTGTGGGCGTGACACCCCATCACAAGCCCATAAATCCCATCAACTTGCCCATGATGCCCTAACTTCATTCCAAGTCCGATTTCACTGAAACAAAAGGATGATATGGTGCCAAGGAATATTCACACATGCATGACACTTCGACCTCTCGTGGGAAGACCTCTTGAAGCTACAAAATCAACACTATCTTTCACTAAGATGGAATGTAGACCTTGTAAGATTTAGATGCCTGATAATGACCCACAAATACCATTCAAAATAGAAGGTTCCATTTCAGTCATTTTCTCATCAGGAATATGAATATGGATAGGAAAAAAAAAACATGAAAGTCTACTAGATGAGGGATATCACCTGTAAATTCCTTCTCCATTATCTTGTCCTTAAAAAATTTGTGAGGACACCTATTCAAATTATAGACCACTGTACCTTCTTCCCAAAGACACATGGATATATATAAATCATGAATAGTAGATTTTTTTGTCTCTATGATAGACTTGTTATTCCTCTCTGCAACCCCATAATGTCGAGGGTTGAAGGGAAATATGAGTTCCTCCTTGATTCTTGCTTTCCTACAAAAGGTGTCAAACTCCCTTGAGGTGTACTCCCCTCCATTGTAAAATATCAACACTTTAATATTCTTTCATATCTAATTTTCCACAAGAGATTTAAACTTTTGAAACTTCCTAAAGAACTCATCCTTGGGCTTCACGAAGTAAATCCATGAATACTATAGGAATAATCAATAAATGAAACATAATAAACGTTACATAATAATGAAGTTGAAGTTATGGGTCAACTTACATTTGAGTGAATTAGGTCAATAACCTCACTTGACCTATGATTTCTATTAGGAAAATAAACCTTGATATGGTTTTCGAGTACACAACTCTTTCACTCTCCTTTCTTTTCAACCTTCAAATATGACAATGCATGCACCATGTCCTTTAATATAAAAAAATGTTCCATAGTATAAGTGACCTATCCTCTTGTACAAATATCACAAAAGTTGTTACTATTATGCACTAGGGATTTCATAAGATCTCCCTACAACCTATATAGACCACCCTCTCAAATATATTTGTCCAAAACCTGATCAATATCTAGACATATCTTCTACATGAGGACTCGTTGATCATCAAAATCAACAATACATCCTAGATCTGTCATTACTAAAACTGAAAGGAGATTCTTAGTTAAACTAGGTACATATAAAACACCATTGAGATCAAGGATACCACTTGATGAAATTTGGAATGAGATGGATCTCACCCCTTTCACTGGATATGTGGAATCATCACCAATATCCACTTGTATGCTTGCCTCGTGCTCACAAAGTTTACCAAATAACTTCTTGTTAGAGGTTATGTGTTTGGATATTTCATTGTCCACATACCATCTAACACCAGACATAGTGTTGGATGAAAGACATGAGATCATGGAGAAGTGTCTCAAGCTTGGATGAAATGTAACCTACTACAATAGATGGTTTTTCACTCCCTATACACCACGTCCTCTACTGCTACTTTCCCTTCCCCTTCTTCTCACAACACTAAGAAGCATAATGTATAAACTTTTGGCATTTGAAACTTGATGTGGATCATGTCCTTCTTACCATGATTAGAGGAATATGAATTCTCTTTCCTTACTTTTTGACCCTTCCCAGGTCCTCCTTTTTTACTTCCATTCTTCATCTCTTTGATGAGGGATAGATTATGCTCTTCCTACTTTATACCTACAAAACTCTCTAGTATTATCTCCTCCCAGATGAAATCCTTCCATAACTTATTAAAGGTGGGGAGCTTATCTCAAGCACATACGTCGTGGAAAAAAGGTTGTTAAGAAGATCAAAGCCTGTTCAAGGCTATGGGTACTAACTCTTCACTCTTGATCTCTTCTCCAATTTTTGTAAGCTAATCACAGAGTTCGGTAATATTCATCAAGTGGCTCTGGTATTTGTCTTCTCAGATGTGTGGCTCTAAGATTATTCCTCATAAAAATATATTGTTTGATGTTAACACTTTGATTTAGAGTGACCAAATCATAAAACATATCCTTACTTATGGTCTTCCTAACAATGTGAGGGATCAAGTTATCCTTCATAGAGACAAGGATGACTCACATTGTATTGACCATATTTTTTTATATATTTTCCAAATACACAGAATCGTTAGGCTCTACAACCTTGGTCTCCACAAAAACCCAAAGATCATGCTCCTCCAAGAGCATATGTATTTGAAACTACCAAGGGACGAAGTTGGAGGTGTAACTCCCTCACATATAGGGGTAACTAGAGGAGAATTTTATCCTATGATCCACATCACAGACATAAATTCCGCAGATGACATCCATGGTTCTCTAGAGATAGATGATTGATGATGCTTCCCATATGTTGCTTAACCCATTCTCAATTGATGACTATTGTACTTCACCCACATGAGATAACTTGTCTCAATACTTCATATTAAGTTTTAATACCTTATGTGCTTGTCATGAAAGTAGCGATCAAGCGATTGAGTCAGATAATGGATCATGATGCTCTAAATTTGTTCGTTTTTCCTTGTTTCACCTTGGTTATTATAGTTTCCTCCTAGATAAGTGTTGTCACTCTTAAGTAGATTTTTATTACTAGGAGGATTTGATAGGGGTAGTGTGTCCATATCTATATCCATACATAACATTCTCCACCTTTCCCAATATTTGTTGTCCCCACTTTTGATTTGGTGGTCATATGTCACACATATAGGTTCATGCTTCATAATACCATGAGAAGGAGATTGAATGCTCAAGGTTGATGCAGCTATATCTATAAAGGAAAATCACAAAATGATAAAATAAAAATGCAAAGCAAATGGAAAGAAAAGAAATGATAAAAAAAACCCAAAGAAAAGAAAAGCATGAGAATTTCCCCCTCTTTATGGAGTCATCACCCCTAGTCTTATACAATGAATGCATATCTAAAAAATGACTAAATCAAAGTCAAAATCCAAAATGGTTAAATGAATAAAGAAAAAGGAAAATAGGGGTTTAGAAAGACACAATGTCGAGGAAAGGGAAATTCAATGAGTAAGCACTTCCTCATTACAACACTACTCACGTGGATGAATATCTTACATAACCTCTCATGACTATGCATTCCATTCATGAAGTTAAACCCCACTCCATATCATATATCATCACAAATACTCCTTGATGGATTTCTTGATAAATAATTCTCCTCTTGGGTACTGGCACATGTAATAAGGGAAAATGATAACCCTTCCTACCTAAAATTAGAAAATCGTATGAATTATATGAGTTATTGTGAGGTTTAAAGCTGATTCTTAATGTGATGTACCTAATGGCACTTACGTTTGACATGAATACATTCTTATGTTATATTAGACTTGTGTACATGCTCCTAGATTGATGGTCACATTGGATCACTTGAGCCCCTCCTTGGACAATGTACTTTCCATTGACATGACATGGATATGAGCCTTGGTCCTTTAGAGGACATTGAGGGGCTACTTGCACACTTGATGTAGGTTGTCCTACCTTTTTGAAAGGTTGGTCCACTTAATTTGGAGGACGTTGGGATTCTTGAGGACAATGTACCCTTGTTGAGACGACCTAACATCTTTTAGAGAGGATGTGACACCTTTTTGGCGATGATATGTCACTTGGAGGGAATGTTTCTCTTTTGAGTGTTTCACTTTGGAGCCCCTACACATGCCTCTTCACACTTTTTTGAGTAAGTTTTCCATCTTGGGGGACCACACGTGTGAGCTTGAGGATGTAATCAGGGTGGATGCATTATCATTTTGAGCACTTTACTTCATGATATTGGGAGTATTTTTGGGAGTCTTGTTGTCCTATCTACTCTTGTATCATGTATTTTTATGTATTATGGACTTATATCTAGGGTTTGTAAAAAGATAAATAAATTATTGTATTTTCTTAGGGCTTAAGCTAGGAAAATATTAATATTTTTATTAAGTACCAAAGATTTGAATACAAAAACACCACAATAGATATAGAGAACAATGTAGAATAAATCCCACTTTATTATTATGAAAACCCTTGAGGTAGGGAAACACCATACAATAGATCCTAGTACAGAAGGGATCGTCTCATGTTCACTTGCCTCTTCGAGGGCGAAACCTCCTAATGAGCTACACATTCCAAATACAATACTTCTTGAATTTACATTACATTGCTTGAACCCATTTATATAGTGCTACCAAACACCTAAGAACATTATAGAAGATGAACCTTCTAGAAGTGGAAGCTCTAGTGAGTCCTCTTACATTTATTTCATTCACACTAGGCCTTATTTATTAAAATTGGCCTTTATACATAACAATATATATATTATTATTCCCCTCGGGTAACTCCCTAGGTACCCCATATGATTCCGTCTAGATATAATACATTCCATCCTCCTTATGAAAGTGTTGTCCTCAACGTTTGTTATGAGGGTGTACAACCATATACCAGGGTCCCATGGATAAGTGTGGACCATAATGCTAAAGTAGGTGGAATAACTAGGGTCCCATGTAGGAATCCGATCCACCATGCTAAAGTAGTCCAACTGTCACTGTAAACATGGATCCCATGTCCAAGTGCTCATGTGAACTCCACACTGAGGATATCAAAACTCAATAACCAAATGAAAATAATGCTCCAAAGATTGACATTGGTCATGTGGATCCAAATATGTAGAACTGGCTAAAAAATCATCCACTACCACTGGAGAACAAGAAAACCGAAGAAGAATATGCATAGAAGGCTCTTGTTTACTCTCCAGGATGTGCTCTACATGAGGTGTAGTAGAGTCGTCAAATAGAATATGGAAGTGGTTTTCATCTCAGAAATGACAATTATCCATATACTATTAATCAAAATTGGCCTAAAAATCATACCAAGCATATGCTTCTTGATTTTATTTGTCCTTGATTTCCTACATAATTGCAAGTGTGGTCGCTTGAAGATTTTGAACACTTGCCTGAAGATTTTGAAAACTTGTCTAGATGGCTTCAATCTTCCGTTGAAGTTCCATGAGGAGTAGAATATCCATTGGAAACACCACATAAAATATACCAAAAGAAAACTCTTAAAATTCTTTATCCAATGACACTAATCTGGTAGCAATTTGATCACCATGTGAAAAGTTATGAGCTCTACAGTCCTACCGCCGTCATGAAGACCCTAAAAATGGTTGATTTGAAATCAACGATATCTTCACTTATGGAGTTCTTATTCATATGCCATTTTTTTTGAAATGGGATATTTTTGAAAGAGGAATTCAGATCTGTAATTTGTTTATGAAAATTTGGCTCCAAGTGCTATAGAAATCAGAAAAATCGCGCGATTGTCTGTGGAAAAAACCTGGAAATTAGCAGATTTTAAAATGATGATAAATTCACTTCCTGGACTCCATTTTAGTCGACTTTGTTTTTTTGAAATTGGTTGTTTTTCCAAGAGAAAGTCAGATCTACAACCAGTTCCTACAAATTCTACACAAAAAACTACAACAATTGTCTCGAGTGTCGCGTCCCTCTTTTTTTCTTCTTGAAAAAATCTACAAAATATAGAAAAAAAATTGCCCCTTTTTGTGGCCGAAGAAAGTGATTTGAAACCACTTGTTAAGTACCAAATATTTGAATACAAAAACACCACAATAGATTTAAAGAACAATATAGAAAAAAAATTGCCCCTTTTTGTGGCCGAAGAAAGTGATTTGAAACCACTTGTTAAGTACCAAATATTTGAATACAAAAACACCACAATAGATTTAAAGAACAATATAGAAGAAATCACACTTTATTATTATGAAAACCCTTGAGGTAGGGAAACACCATAAAATAGATCCTATTACGGAAGGGATCCTCTCCAGTTCACTTGTTTATTTGAGGGGAAAACCTCCTAATGAGATACATGATCTAAATAAAATACTTATTGAATTTACCGTTAAAATGCTTGGACCCCTTTTATATAGTGCTACCGACCACCTAAGAACATTCTATAAGAGGAACCTTCTAGTAATTCCTCTTATATTTATTGCATTCACACTAGGAATTGTTTATCAAAAGTGGCCTTTATACATATCAATACTTATCTACTATTATTCCCCTTGGATACGTCCCTAGGTACCCCATATTATTCCCTATAGCTACACTACAAATTTAATGAGAAGGGTGCTAGATCTCTCATATAAATAGAGAATCACCTCTCATTTTTAAATCATTGATACTTGTGGAGAACAACTATTACTTGTCTACTTTTCTTCTTCTATATTTTTTATGGATGGATAACTAGAGAAACTTCTCAAGGAGATGGCTTGTGAATTGCTTTTCAACTTCCCTGGATGCTCTTGGATAGGTTTTTATGGATGAAACGATTTCTTCAGTAATTGGTCTCACTTAATCTTGTTGGATTTTGTTTATGGATGATTTTAAGTGTAGTTGCACTTCTCTAGTGGTGGTGGTGCACTCTCTTGGTTTCTTTCTTGATCAAGTCCCTTCTTCAAAACCCTTGGAAGATTACAAATGGAGTGTCTTCCCTTGATCCACCATGAATTTTGTAAGGCACTAGGTGGATCTTCTAGTGTTTTTAGTCGACAATTATAGATATCACCCTAGATATACTTACATCTTCTCAAGAGAGTCCTTAGTTGACTCCATATGCCCCAAAAAAATAGTAGGCATTAGTCTTCTCCTATCTAGCCAATATAAAATTCAAAACTTCAATTTTTATCTTTATTTTAGGGAAACTATATGTTTTTTATTTATTTTTTTATCTTACATTTAATTTTCAACCATCAAAAACCCTATACATATAAGGTTTTATTTCATATTTTTGACCTAAAATTTTAGGGTTTTCTTGCATGTTTTTGACCTAAAATCATCTCTCTTGGAAAATCATCATAGATAGTTTGTATTACAACAATTTTTGGGCTATACATGTTGCTTTTATTGGTTGTTACATGCTCTTAAAATTTCAGAATTAATAAGTTACTTAAATATTATTTTTCACTACTAGATTGGGCCTATTTTCCGACGCATATTCGTCACCACAATGTCTCAAGTGCGAAGAGAATAATCTAAAAAGTACGAGATATTAAAATGTATGTTAAATATATAAAAAGGAAAATATTAATTATAGGTTGGTATACTGGTAGAACATTTACCCCCATAATAGTAGTGCTTCCATCGATTCGATTCAAATCGTAATCGAACAACAAATCTTCCCCTGCAACTATTGCTTTCACCATACATACAAATATTTGATTTCCTTCACGTCCCTCAAATATACAATTGGGTTGCTTTCTTGTTGTCCCAGGTCTTGTATTGTTAATAAGTCCTACAATATTCCTCGATGCTTTTGGCCTTCCATCAATATACATCGTCGCTCCTTTATTGTGATCTTTGTCTTTTAGTTGTATATAATTTATAGAGACTGCATATCTTCACATACTTGGCATATATCGGACCAGACTCAACCAATATCCATAGTTGTAGCATGGTTAGACATACTCCATCAAATCAACAAGTCCTCCATCTTTCACCTTTATTCCATCCATGGAGAATAGACCCAGACCATGTATGAATGACAAAGCAATGCAATAAATCCTCTCATTGACACAGAAGTCAGTGTCCAACTGAGGAAATTCATTGGCTACCCATCTTCTCACTAGATGTTTGTACCTCAAAGGAACCTCGACATCACCTACGCTCTCATCGTCATAAGAACATGAACTTCCTTCAACAAGAAATAATTCCATGCGCCTATATAATTTTCTTTTGACCTTTTCACCTATAGTTGATCTCTCCCTGTTAGATGTGTTGGACATAACACTTTCCCATGTCCCTCCAGAAATTACCTCTAGAAATTCCCTCGCTTGAGGATGATAGGTCTGACAAGTACCTGTTATGTTGTACCTAGACTCCATTGAATGAGAAAAAATAGTGAGCAAAAGGGGAGAATTAATGGACAATGAATAATTTGACCCTACATTTCTAATGCCAAGGCTAGACGTTGTCATAATTTGACCCAATACATAATTTACATTTCTGATACTATTTTAAAATGGCCCAATTTTGAATTATAAAGGACCTTTGACTCCTATATGGAAGTAATATATATCCAAAACCAACATGTACAATTATCTCTAAAGATGATCTTCTTGACAACGGATTTTCTCATGCAAATTCAAGTGTTAAGTTCCAACACGTGTTCATGAGTACATTCGAGATCAGTTTGGAATTCTCCATAGTCCTCTTGATAAATTTGACAACAATGGTATGTGGACACATTAACAGTAAATTCAATATTGACAATTCCTCGAAACATTGTGATCCAGGTGGATCTCGATGATCATCCACCTTTTCCCCTAAATCAACATTTTGAGCCTATGGTTTCGATAAACCATGATATTCACCCTTTTGATGGGGAATGAAATGTAACTCCATCTTCATTTGTTAATTACAGACATCATGTAATGATTTCCTAGTGGTTTTATGTACATGACTACAACATAGCGTTAATGTACCAGATCCCATTAGAACTCCGCAGCTAAGCGAACTCAGGCTAGATTAGTATTGGGATGGGTGACCTCCCAGTAAATCCTAATGTTTTACATGCCTATGGAATTTTATAAACTTAGTCCAATTTATCCCACATGCATCATCGGAATTGTTTTCCTCTCACTCTCTCATATATAATTTAGGTGAAGGAGGCCCTTTAAACATGAAATGGAGTGTGATGTAAAGCTTCTTGCGAATGAAGCATAACCAACATCTCTTTCTTTTCAGAGATAAGCTACCCCATTTTGCCAGTTTTTGCTCTACAATGTTTTCTCTCTTATTCATTAATAGAAGTTGGGTTTCGCTGTATTTTTGTGTTCTCTGCTATATTTTTGTTTTTGTCTCATTTCGTTCTTAGCATAATCTGGATCAGTGGTATCAGAGCAATTTGGTCCTTGAAATTTTTCAAAGAAAGTCCCTGGTGAGGTCAGGGTATAGATATTTGGGCCTCGATCTAGTTTCTCTCGAGGACAACCTCTCTCGCTAGCCCAAGTGACCTCCCATAGAGGAATAAAAGAGAGACGACAAATTAGGAGATCCTTCCAAAATGTTGTTCGAGGAATCCCTTGTGTGACAGAGGAACGAGATGATGGAAAACTTCGCTCAAATCATTTGAAGATTACCGATGGTGGCTGTCGAGTAATCTTAGAAAAACATCCATTTCATAGGTGTGACACCCTTCAAGGTACAAGTCAATTTTGATATCCCCCTCTTTGAAGGCTAGATAGATGAAGATGCTCTAGAAAAATGGTTGAATTTGCTAGAAGGTTATTATTCTATCCAAAACAATTTCGACAATGAAAATATCACCTTCGCGCTTCTTAAAGGCTTTCCCCATGTCAGATCTTGGTGGGGGTGTTGAAATGGGTACTTGACACTAAGAGGGGGGTGGGGGGGTGAATCAATGTCACATAACTTAGGACAAATTTCCACTTCTCAAAAATTAGCTGAACAACAAATATTTATTTCATTTTCTCAAACAATATATATAAGAGAATAAATACTTTATTTATTTAAACAACTTGAATGAATACATAAGATCAATATTTGAATATCATCTTCATACAACTATGAGATACCCATCTCTCTGTTACAAGACCCAACTTGTAGTTCTCAGATCCAATTGAGAAATGAGGAATCCAATCCTCATAACATGTCCCATATTGTTGATCTCAGATCCAACTGAGATGTGAGGAATCCAATCCTCATACAAGACCCAGCTTGTAAATAGGCACCAACCTGATAGAATGAACTTTCATTCAATCCATTATATATAAATACATATACTTCAACAAATTCAACTACATAATATTCTCACCATTCCTTCTTATTTATATAGTATTCCAACTGGTGTGAATGAATCATTGTATCTTTTGATATTTGAACCATTGTACCTTTTCATTAAAAATGATAATCTTAAACTTTAACTAATATCATTTTTCTTTTTTATTCTTTTATTCATGTTTTCATGATTTAACTCTCTTTTAATCATGACTGTGTATCATTTCAATTGTTGTCATGAGTTGATCACAGACTTGGATCGAATCATCATATCATTCTCATGCTTCTGTTGTATTCTCAGTTCACCAACAGACCATATTCGATCATTTATCGTTTCTCTATATTCTGGTGTAACTCTCTGTCAAATTAATATGTATGAGGTGCTTCCTTCAAACCATTTTCATATGATCGCAGATGTAGAACCACAGGCTTATCAATTCAAGTGTTGCCTTCATTTTACTCTTGTTTCTCTATTCCATACAACTAACGAAAGTGACCAGATGCTAGGCTAAAAGAGCGCTTGAGCGCTTATTAGAATCAACGATCATGATTCAATCTCCTGGTGAGATGGACAGTTGACAGAACTTCGCCCTTCGAAACTTCGGGGTTTCAATTTTTCAAACCTTCGAATCAGATCGGATGGTTTATTTCATGGAACCAGATCAATGGTCAGATTTGATCCTTATACTCTTCCTTTCACTTCTTAATCCAACGACTAGGAATTAATCAAGAATTGGGATGGATGGTCATCGTTTTGCTCTGGGACTTCGACTATTTCAAATTGCACTATCCTTCCACTGTAGTAGATCGACGGATGAGAATGCTCCCGAAGTGTTTCATTAGATTGGACGAACCATGTCTACTTTGGGATTTCATCCTTCGAGACTTTAGATATTTTGTCATTTTCTAGTGATGAAACTCCCAAAGTAATTCTTCCAGAGTGACGTAATTTATTGACGTCATGTGTTGACATGGCACAAGCCAATTTCCTCTTGACATATGTAATCATCTAATTATGCCATGTGTACTTGTTGATGTGGTCTTCTGACATGGTCTGCCACGTGTCCTTGCTGACGTGGTCTGCCACAAGTCCTTGCTAATGTGGTCTACCACACATTCTTGCTAACATGGTCTGCTGATGTGATCTGCCATATGTCTTTGTTGACGTGGTCTGCAGACGTAGATCTCCCACACGTCCTTGTTGATGTGGTCTGCTGACGTGGTCTGCCACATGTCCTATTGAATCGGACGATTGAGGCTTACTTCGATTGATCCGGTGGTCAAGAATTTATTTTGGTTCTTTGGGTCTCCAGGCTTCGGGAATTTCAGATCTCAAACTTTCTGGAGCGTAACCTCCTCACTAATTTTCACCCGAACTTAATTTTTCTCAGTGATCGTGTTTTTAGATCAACGACTCAATCTTTCTATGCTGCAGTTTTGCCTTGGTTTAAATCTAATGGTCCTTCTTATATCTTATCATGTCCTTCCACTTTATAATGATATGATGGCTGATAGATATTTAGGTGATTGAGATCTCATATCTCAGCCCTGGCTTATCCTATCCTTCCACTTAAATCAATCTGACGGCTGATGAAAATTCACATAAATGACATCTAAGATCTTTTACCTCGCTTATCCTATCCTTCCACTAAAAAATGATCCAATGGTCGAGAAGACTCTCGAAATAGATCAATAATCAAGGATGGTTGCGTGGTCGTCAATCATCACAACTTTTAAGATTATCGTCGGGTTCCATAATGGAAACCGCTAGTTGGTAGTGGAACTGATTCCAACCACAGATCTATTGTCAAGTGAAAATCGACGGTCATTGTGGATTGTGGAACCACAAATTGCGAGTGTTTTAATTCGTCACCCAAGCTCCACAATTTGAAGTTGTGTGTTTTTTGGTGAGTTAACCACAATCGTCGATCTTTGAACCTATAAGATTTGACGATCCTGACTAATTGCAGGATTGGAAATAACACGATGTTTAATACCCCTTTCGATCTCCACAATCTATCCCTGTCGTTGATCTGGCGATTGCGCATTCGACGGTCACGAATTAATATGACTTAATCTGCTCATTTCTTGGATCAACCATAGTCGTCGATATTTGGGTTTATGAGATCTAACGATCTAGACCAATTGTGAGATTAGAACCAACGAGTTGCTTAATTATTCATTCGCTCTCCGCAATTCATGCCTGCCATTGATATGGCATGTAGATCTGACGGTCACGATCCTCCAATGGTCCTCAATCCCATGGTCACTCATATGACCGACGCCCATTCCATGAGATGATCAACACTATCAATTTTCTTTGATCGGACGACTATTGAGGCTTCTCACCTTTTCCTGTGCATTGGTCGACTTCTCAATATTTCTATCGATCTCGACGACACTTCTACAATGCGATCTTCCTTCTGAGCTTTGATCTTCATATTGTTCGCTCCTCCTCCTGAGCTTACACTTCCTTCCGAGTTTTTATCTATGCATACCGTTCGCTCCTCCTTCTGAGCTTGCGCTTTTGATCTCTGCATACTGTTTGATATTATCTCCTAACTAATATACTGTTGACATCAATGAAAATTTCATCTATGATAAATCACAATGATAATTCATCATAACAAAAAATCATCACATCATAATGACATCAACTATTGACATCAATGACAACATATCAATGACAAGTACAACAATCTCCCCCTTTGTCATTTAGGGCAACACAATAACTTCATACGCAGACTCCCCATGTGATGATTCTTTTGTCTATGAAGTTCTCTATAAATTTACTCTCCCCCTTTGACATCAATGGCAAAGGGTTGCTTCCTTTATGATCAACCTATGTCTGTTTGCATTTTGTTGACCAAAATATGAGTTTGGGTAACTCCCCCTAGAATCATGTTCTGCCTGCCATAATTGAATGACTCCCCCTATTAATGTGCTCTCTTTGCTTTTGACTACTCTCCCCCTTTGTTTCTAAAAGGGTAGCTCTTCCTGACAAGGTATCTTCCCCTGTTAATTTACTTATCTCAATTTATTGGGGTTTTTGTGTTCAACTACGTAGTCTTCTTGATACCAATTTTGTAGTGATCAAGTCTTTCAAAACTTAATCTAATTACTTTCTTATTTAATAACTAAAATACTCCTCCTGAGTTTTTACTGACTTTCCTTTGTCAAAATAGAACAAGAGTATGAATCTTACTGATATTTTTGATCTGCTTATTATTCTTCTTTGATATTTCACAGGAATGTCAATTGAGGAATTATATCAATTTATTTAAATATCATTTTTGTTATCAGAGGAATCTATCTTTGTTGAATGATACTCCTTGAACTTCTTTGCTACCTTTATTTATTTATTTTGCTAACAACTTATGACATCATCCGAATTTGATATTGTCCCATATTCTTCTATATGTACTTCCTCTTCTTGAGCTTGATTGATTTTATATTGAATTTCACATTCTTTATTAGGACCTTCACTCATCATTTTCTTATTATTAATTTCTTCATTTTCAGGTGTAATAACATCTTTCTTGCTTTCTCCTTCAGATTTTCTTCTCCATATCTTCTTGTGAGATATTCTACTTTTTGGATCTTCTTTTTCTAATTGTGTTTTTGGAGATTTGTCATCTCTTTTCTTGTTCCAACTTTTATTAGGTTTTGTCACTGACTTGAATGACTTTTTCAAATATTGACTCTTTGTATTCTCGCAGTTTTGGGATTTGTGCCCAAACCTATCACAGTTGTAACATCTCATTGTATGACAAAATTTTGATGTGTGCCCAACAAAATTACATCTCCAACATCTAATTGAGTTTTTTGATTTTCTTGTATATCCTTTCTCTAGTTTCTTGCAGTCCATTGCTTTATGGCCAAAGCTATGACAAGAAAATAAATAGCCATTGAAGGTATTTCCATTCTTGATTTTATTTTGACTTGTAGGATCTGTCATTTGATTGTCTTCTTCCTTTTTACTTCTAAAGTTGTTCTCCTTAAAAAATTTCATGACTTGTAATTGCTTTGTACTTACACCTTTTCCTTTTAAGAAGGATGGTCCTTTCTCATTTTTGTAAATGGTGCTCCATTTTTTATTGTCATCTTTATTATTGTATCCAAGACCATTTTTGTCATCATCCGATCTTTGGCTCTTCCAAATCTTATATAGGATAGCTGAGCTATTGTGGAAATTGACAATCTTATTTGTCTTTTCATTCATCTTTTTGAGATTGACTATTTCAAACTTCAATATGTGACATAATTCTTCCTTTTTAGTCAACTGAATTTTCAGGGCATCTTCCACTTCTTTGGCATGTTCAAGTTGAGTCTTTAGATTGATGACTATTTCTTTTGTATCATCCAAGAATTTTTTACATTTAATAGTTTTGTCATATGTCTTCAATTCTTCCTTATCTTTTGTTAGATCAACAACTTTAGTTTTCAATGTTTTGATTTCTTCCTCATATTCTATTTGAATCCTTTTGAGTTTGATGGCTTCTAATTCAAACATTTGGCATGATTCTTCCTTTTTGGTTATTTGGATCTTCTGGGATTCTTCCTTTTTCTTAGCTTCTTCAATTTGAGTCATTAGATCTGCATTAATACTTTCATTAATCTTTTTGAAATTGATGATTTCCAATTCCAACATGTGGTAAGAATTTTCTTTCCTTGTTAACTAGATTTTTAGGTCTTCTTTACTTTCTTTAATTTATTCAAGTTGAGTGTTTGATTTCTCAACCTCCTTTATAATATTCACAACTTCTGCTTCCATCTTATGACATGATTCTTCTTTTGCATGACTAATTTCATTCTTCAATTTCTCAATCTCCTCTTCTTTTTCTTCTAATTGAATATTTTGATCAGATACAATTTTTTCATTGTCTTTGAACATTTCCTTTATGTCCATGATATGCTTTTGAATCTTTTCAAGAAATTCTTTAGTGTAGTCATGAAGAAAACTACAGTCTGAATCATTATGGTCATAGTGGTATACATAGAGACTCCAATTAACTTTCTCTTTGGCATTTGATTGTTCTACTTCTACTTCATCCATGGGATAAATGTTAACATGGCATTCTTCTGATTCTTTTAGTACTTCTTTTATTTTATTTTTATGTGCCTTTACTTCTTCCATCTCTTTTATTAGATTAGTAAGTTCGGTTTTCAAACTTTTGATCTCTTCTTCTTTGTCTTCTAGCTGAACTCTTTGTTCAAACTTTTCATGGTTAGAATGATCTAACTATTGAAGTAGCAACATATCTTTCTGTTGGAGTTTCTCCAACTCTTCTAGAGTGCACAGGGTTGTGGACTCAACACTGTCAAGAGCCTCCACAGGAATTTTAATATGCATATAATTTCCTGGTTCCAAATGAATCTCTCCTATAACAGTTGCAACATCAGTTTTAAGATTATGTAATTTTTCTTTAGTGAATACTGAGGTATTCCTCAATTCCTTGATGAGGTCATCTTCTTCATTATTAACTGGGATTTGCATCAAATCCTACATTTCATACTGATTAGAAATGTATTTCTCTGTATCATGTTCTTCAATCTGATTGTAATTTTCCTTTTCTTTATCTTCTTCATTATCTTGATAAGAACTCTCTTCTTTTGAGTTTTGTTCTCTATTCTGATAAGAATCCTTTGTATCTGATTCTTGTTTCTCACTTTGATAGGATTTCTCTTCTTCTTGTGTTTCATTCTAATAACATTTTTCTAGTTGAAGCCATAATTCTTTAGCATATTTGTAGTGCTTCATCTTTTCTTCGACTTGGTCTGTTAATCCATCCTGAATTGCTTTTAAGGCTACAAAATTATTTCTATTTTCTTCTTTGGGAGTTTTGGATTTGCTCTTTGAAGTAGTTAAGTTCTAGGGCTTACTTACTACCGAATTGCAAACTCCAGATCCTATTGACTTCAGAAATATTTTCATATTTTCCCTCCATGATAAATAATATGTTCCATCAAATAAGGGAGCTTCATTTGTGGAGATAATGATTGTCCACCCATTTCTTCTGAATATACATTTAGTGTTTAAACTATGCTGAAGGAAACTGCTCTGATACCAATTGTTGAAATGGGTACTTGAAATTGAGAAGGGGGGTGAATCAGCGTCACATAACTTAGGACAAATTTCCACTTTTCAAAAATTAGTTGAACAACAAATATTTATTTCATTTTCTCAAACAATATATATAAGAGAATAAATACTTTATTTATTTAAATAACTTGAATGAATACATAATATCTTTCCATTGGATGTAGCTTGGGTGGTTTGAAGGAATAATTGTTACCCTCCCCACCCAGGTTCAATTCCTTGTAAGTGACATGTTACGACCTTAAATGGGATGTTCTGGAATACCCACCCTCCCTATGTTCTCTCATGGATTTTGGGGAGGTTTACGTTGAAGTAGCGAGCTTCTGATATCTGGTGTCGTGAACCACATGAAATAAAAATAAAAATACATAAGATTAATCTTTGAATATCATCTTCATACAACTATGAGAGACCCAACTCTTTGTTACAAGACCCAGCTTGTAGTTCTTAGATCCAACTAAGAAATGAGGAATCCAATCCTCATAACAAGTCCCAGCTTGTTGATCTCCGATCCAACTGAGATGTGAGGAATCCAATCCTCATACAAGACCCAACTTGTAAACAAGCACCAACCTGATAGAATGAACTTTCATTCAATCCATTATATATAAATACATATACTTCAACAAATTCAACTACATAATATTCTCACCATTCCTTCTTATTTATATAGTCTTCCAACTGGTGTGAATGAATCATTGTATATTTTGATATTTGAACCATTGTACCTTTTCATTAAAAATGATAATCTTAAACTTTAACTAATATCATTTTTCTTTTTATTCTTTTATTCATGTTTTCATGATTTAACTCTCTTTTAATCATGACCATGTATCGGTTCAATTGTTGTCATGAGTTGATCACAGACATGGATCGACTCGTCATATCATTCTCATGCTTTTGTTGTATTATCGGTTCACCAATAGACCATATTCGATCATTTATCGATTCTCTGTATTCTGGTGTAACTCTCTGTCGAATTAATCTGTATGAGGCGCTTCCTTCAAACCATTTTCATATGATTGTAGGCATAGAACCATGGGCTTATCAATTTAAGCATTGCATTCATTTTACTCTTGTTTCTCTATTCCATATGACTAACGGTGGTGACTAGACGCTATGCTAAACGAGCGCTTGAGCGCTTATCAGAATCAACGGTCATGATTCAATCTTTTGATGAGATGGAAGGCTAACATAAATTCACCCTTCAGAACTTCGAGGTTTCAAATTTTCAAAGCTTCGAATCAGATTGGAAATTTTGTTTCACGGAACCAAATCAACGGTCATATTTGATCCTTATAATCATCCTTTCACTACTTAATCCAACGGCTAGGACTTAATCAAGCATTGGGATGGATGGTCACCATTTTACTCTGAGACTTCGACTATTTCAACTTACACTATCCTTCCACTATAGTAGATCGATGGATGAGAATGCACCCGAAGTGTTTTATTAGATCGGACGAACCATGTCTACTTCGGGATTTTGTCCTTCATAACTTCAAATCTTTTGTCATTTGCTAGTGATGAAACTCCCAAAGTAATTCTTCTGGAGTGACATAATTTATTGGCGTCACATGTTGACATGGCACGAGCTGATTTCCTCTTGACATATGTCATCATATGATTATGCCATGTGTACTTGCTGACATGGTCTGCCACGTGTCCTTGCTGATGTGGTCTGCCACACCTTCTTCCTGATGTGGTCTGCCACACTCTCTTGCTGACGTGATCTTCCATATGTCTTTGCTAACATGGTATGCAGATGTAGATCTCCCACACGTCCTTGTTGATGTGGTTTGCTGACGTGGTCTGCCACATGTCCTCTTGAATCGAATGGTTGAGGCTTACTTCGGTTGATCCGGCGGTCGAGAATTTATTTCGTGTCTTTGGGTCTCTGGGCTTCGGGAATTTTAGATCTCAAACTTTTTGGAGTGTAACCTCCTCACTAATTTTCACTCGAACTTAATGTTGTTCGTTGATCGTGTTTTTAGATCAACGACTCGATATTTCTATGTTGCAGTTTTTCCTTGGTTTAAATCTAACATTCCTTCTTCTAGATTATCCTGTCCTTCCACTTTAGAATGATTTGACAGCTGATGGATATTCAAGTGATTGAGATCTCAGATATCATCCCTTGCTTATCCTGTCCTTCCACTTAAATCAATCAGACAACTGACGAAAATTCGCATAAATGAGATCTCAGATATTTTACCTCACTTATCCTATCCTTCCACTCGAAAATGATCCAATGGTCGAGAAGAATCTTGAAACAGATCAATGATCAAGGATGGTTGCGGGGTCCTCAACCAACACGACTTTTAAGACTATCGTCGGGTTCCGTAATGGAAACCGCTCGTTGGTAGTGGAACTGATTCCAACCGTAGATCTATTATCAAGTGAACATCGACGGTCGTTGTGGATTGTAGAACCACAACTTGTGAGTGGTTTAATTCGTCACCCAAGCTTCGCAATTTGAAGTTGTGCGTTTTTTGGTGAGTTAACCACAATTTTCGATCTTTGAATCTATAAGATTTGACGATCCTGACTAATTGCGGGATTGGAAATAACACGATGTTTAATACCCCTTTCGATATTCACAATCTATCCCTGTCGTTGATCTGGGAATTGCGCATCCGATGGTCACGAATTAATTTGACTTAATCTGCTCATTTGTTGGATCAACCACAGTCGTTGATATTTGGGTTTATGAGATTTGACGATCTAGACCAATTGCGAGATTAGAACCAACAAGTTTTTTAATTATTCATGCTCTCCACAATTCATGCCTGTCGTTGATCTGGCATGTAGATTCGATGGTCACGATCCTCCAATGGTCCTCAAGCCCATGATCACTTATATGACCGAATTCTGTTCCATGAGATGATCAACACTGTCAATTTTCTTTGATCGGACGACTGCTGAGGCTTCTCACCTTTTCCTGTGCATTGGTCAACTTCTCAATATTTCTATCTGTTGATATTATGGTAGCTGCGGGAGGTATTTACCTCCACGTGTAAACCTGACGAGGATAAAATACTTTGGGAAGCAAGAAGAAATCCTAATGAGTTGGATAAAAACCCTAGAAGAATTGTCGGCTCAAGAAGATAATTTATATTAGGTTATTAGCCTCCAAGAGAAGAAATACTAATATATATTGAACAGACAGATATCCAGAATGAGAAATCGGCCTAGGAAGTTAGCCAAAATTAGTATAAATACAGGAGGCCAATTCTCATTTTGGCAGGCAGTCTCAAAATTGCAGCGCCCAGTCTTGTGCACAGGTTTAAGGAGAGCTTCCATTGCAGCTATTGTAGTTAGTAGATCATGTTTGGCTTGGAGTATCTCTTGGCTAGGGTTTGGAATATCTGATCATCTCTTGTTGATGCGCTATCCTTGGGGAAAGGTGTGCTACCCTTTGATTGACTATCTAGCCTAGGGTTTGTTTCCAGAGTGATTCTCTGTCAAGGTTAAGGTGCTCGGAGGGTGACTTCGGCCTATGGTTGGGTGAAAAGGGTATTGTCAATGATAAAACGAGCACATCCACTTATATTCTAACACTATCGATCCCGACGACACTTCTGCAATGCACTCTTCCTTCCGAGCCTTGATTTTCATATTGTTCGCTCCTCCTCCTGAGCTTGCGCTTCCTTCCAAATTTTGATCTCTGCATACCATTCTCTCCTCCTTCTGAGCTTGGGATTTTGATCTCTGCATACTGTTTGACACTATCTGCTAACTAATATACTGTTGACATCAATGAAAATTTCTTCTATGATAAATCACAATGATAATTCATCATAACAACAAATCATCACATCATAATGACATCAACTGTTGACATTAATGACAACATATCAATGACAATATGTCCAACATGGGAGTTTACTGGGAGAGGTACACCGTAGGTGAATCTACACCATTCAAGAGAGAACCCACATGGGTGACCTTTGTATATGCCCTAAAGGAGGAGTTCTACCATGTCAGAAACTATGATGGCCAATACATGAGATGGACAACTCTACGTCAGAAAAGAGACTAGATAGTGCCAAAGTACACTAACATTTTTCAAACCTTGCGCTCAAAGTTGGGCATCAAATATTCTAAGTGAGACTTGGTCTTGAAGTACCGTAGTGGTCTACATAGGTACATAAAAAGAGAGATGGATTTCTTGGACATATCCTCACTTGGAGCTTCTTATTGATATGTAATCAAAATTTAGTAGAAATTCAAGCAACAGAGTAAGTGGGAGTTCGGGTTTGAAAATATGCCACAATAGAAGTATGGAAAAGGCAACCCTAACTCACAGAATGAAGGAAATATCAACAAGGAAGTCCAACCTCAAGAGATATATTCCAAGACATAGGAAAATAATGGTAATGGGAATTTTAAGAAAGACACAGGAAAGTGGTGTGAGTTCCAAAAAATTCCCTGGCACAACACCAATGAATGTCGCTCAAAGCAGTCATTGGTGGCCGAGCTCAAAGAAAAAGAATTAGAACTTTAATCGGACTTTGGTTCAGATCACAATAAAGGGAAACAAATAATTGATGCAGAAACCACTACTACCATTGTGGCCACAACAATACAACCAAAAGAACTAGAGGATCTTGAGGCGCCTCTTCCACTCACAGATGTGGGTAAAGGGGACTCCACTGCATTTCATTGTTGACAGCGAGAGTTAGAAGAACATGATATAAACCAAGGTTGTCAAGATATTGAAGCTTCCAATGATGCCACACCCCCAACCATACACAATCGGATGGTTGAGGGCGAGACATCCATGTCAGCCAACAATGCCACCTATCCCATGACATCAAGCCCTTCAAGGATGAGGTAGTGAGTGATTTTTCCCCACTTGAATTATATGATGTTCTTTTAGGACAACCATATATGTGGAAACATCATGCTATCTATGAATCTCGACTTCGCAGTGTCATTGTTACTTTAGGAGGTCATCTCTACAGGTTACCAGAGGTAGTTCCGACTACTATATCAGAAAAACAATATCGCAAAGTAATCTCTCATATCGCAAAGTTTAGCCTCTTCATGATCCGGTCAAAAGGTGAACATAAGGACACTAAAACCAATATAGCCTCAGCCTAATAAGTTTCTATCCTGCAAAAGTAGGTCAACAAGATTGTAGAGGAACACAAACAAAATGAGATTCTTCTGTATATTCAATATAGCTCTGTTGGCCATGACCCTTTTCAGGTGTGCTTGGGGTTCCCACCAGTAGCCCCCATTGATATATATCTTCTTACTGCATCTTCATTGATAGAGTCCTCCCACAATCATACAAAGGTAGATCATGCAACCATATATGTTGAATGGATCCAACACCTCCAATAGGTTCATTACATCCTTCCATAGGTAATGTATAAGCAAGACATCTACTTCAACACGAAAAACAACTCACCAAGGTTCAGATTCAACAAAATTTTCCCGATCTCTCGAGGGAACTTGATGCAATGGGGACCATTTCTTCCTAAGGGGGGAGGAATGATCCAGGTGGATCTCGGTGGCCATCCACCTTTTCCACTAAATTGAAGTCCTAGTATTTCACATGCCTATGACATTTTATAAACTTAGACTAATTTATCCCACATGCATCATGGGAATTGTTCTCCTCTCACTCTCTCATATATAATTGAGGTGAAGGAGGCCCTTTAAGCATGCAATTGAGTGTGATGTAAATCTTATTTCGATTGAAGCGTAGCCAACATCTCTTTCTAGTCAGAGATAAGCTACCCCATTCTTCATGTTTGTGTTCTACAATGTTTTTCTCTCTTATTCATTAATAGAAGTTGGGTTTCACTGTATTTATTTGTTCTCTGTTATATTTTTTTTTATGTCTCATTAAATTCTCAGCATAATCTAGATCACATTGGCAGTGGAGTTCACATCAATAGTTCATGAGTACCTTTCTTTACTTGATTCATATAGCAAGACATATTACCTCATATTGTATGAGGCCTTAAACTTGTGATTCTCATCGTGATAATTGTGATGTTGATCACACCCCTTGTGACTATCATCACAACTCAGTTGTACTTGTGATTTTCATCACACCCCTTGTGATTTTCATCACACCCCTTGTGATTTTCATCACAACTCAGTTTTACTTGTGATTTTCATCACACATGACAGAGGTTTGTAGGATGGTACTGATGGATTACTTGATGGGTGGAGGGGAATCGTTATTGGTGCACATACTTTCCTTGACCCTTTTCATGTGACACAATTGACCATCGTCATTGGTGGGTTTTGAGGTGTTTGGATAAGAGTTTCTCTTTACACACTCATTTGTTTGCTTCCCCTAGAGAACATCAGGAGAGGGTTGTCTTGTGACATTGTCGATCATCGCCATGGGTGGGTGTTGAGGTATCATGGATACTCATAATGGGGAAGAAATTTCAACTTCAAAACTACTCTAGTAACACGAAGGTTGGGTTGTCCCATATGATACAATCTATAAGGCATCCTTATGGTACTAATGCCACAAGCAAGTATAGAGGCTAAAGGAAAGGGTGTTGAACAAAAATACACGTTGGAAGATTATTATGAGAAAAATATATTTAACAAGTTCCATGAACTAAGGTACGGATATATATATATATATATAAGAGGAAGACTTTCATTTGAAGTATTAAAGTATGCAATGTACACGTAGGATGAGAATTTGAAGGTAATTTTTTCCTTAGTGGATCAAACCATTCACATGTAGGATAAATTCATATTATGGAGCCTCAAACCCCAGCGAATATTGTTTGAAAGCCTTGACAGTATGAGGACTAGGGAAAAAATAAATAAGAATAATAGATGAAAGGAAAGGAAAAGAAGAGGACACATAAAAGAAAGGGATGCAAATCATCCTTTCATAGACATGTTCAGGGGGTGATTTAACTTATTCATAGTAAACCATACACATTTATCAAGAAGATGGAGATCATAATTTTTTATGATTATGAGAATATAGGTCACTATGAAAGACATACTCTAAAGAGAAATAATTGGAAAATAGTGTTGAATGCATACAATAACCTAGTTGTGAAAAATGTAGCATAGCCACCCAAAATATATACAACACTAGAAAACTAACAAGTTGATTGTTAGTCCACTATGATCAAGGTTCAAGGTAATATTTCCAAGCTACTTGTTTTGTTTTTTATAAATCTAGGAGCTAATCATAACTTTGTAGAGCCTAGGGTAGTAATTGATTGCAATCTTAAGATGAAATTGGATGACCATCCATGGGCAGTGTTAGCACCTTAAAATGCACCCCCATTTTTGGCATAAGTTCTTGTAAATAATTTAGAGCCAAATGCAAAGTCATTTCAATAGTGAATAGACAAAAGTGAAGAAATTATTGAAACCTTGAATTTCTTAGGGTTTAATTATTAACAAAGAAAGAAAGTATCACGCGCCTTATCTAGAGTTTTTAGGAAAGTGATTGGTATTGTTGTGATAGGATTTGGGCTCTTGTTATATTAAAAAGGTTCAAGTATATTATTGGTCCTCTATACATCAATTATTTCTTAGCGACTTGTTGGCTTGTTGGCTGGTAGAGAATTGGTAAAGTTTTGTCACTTGAAAGGTCATAAGTTGAAAACTTAAACTACTCTTTTCTAGATTTCAAATACTCAAACAACTCAAAAAAAGGTTCTCGGGGCCATAAATCCAAGTGAAATTTTGATCCTTGTACTTTAATTTTTCATAATCTTCCTTATGGACCTGCACATTCTCTTAATTATACTTGATAAATATTTTGGGTTCAATAAGGTGGCATAGTTAATCATTCATGCTTCTTCAGATGCATAAGTCTTATTACATACCCACAACAAGTCTTAGAATGAGCTATATAGTATCCATTGTAGCATAGTACTGAGTGTATTTCTTCTTCATGTTTCAAAGGCTACACGAGTCTTCCTATGGACTTGATGTCAGATCAAAGCCGAATCTCATAAATATTTTAAGTTGGTGAATTCTAGGTAGATCTAAAGACATATGTTTCAAGTAATACAATAAATAATACAAACAATGATGATGTCCACAAAACCCGTTTCATTAAGGTTAAGAACCACATCAATAATAGGTCATCAGATACTTCTATGCCAACACCATGAAGGTAGATACTGAGTGCCATGTGGAGATGATATGTGGTAGGGTGTTATCAAAATCATTTGTTGAGCATGATAATTGTGTTATACATGGCCCAATCAACAAGCGCCATGTGGAGTGCTATATGTTTGGACCACCAACTTGTCATTTATTTCAATTTATTTAGTGTTCAGACATAGTCTGTTCAGATCACTTGTCAAACTTATCAAAATAGTTCCCCATCAAGTAGTCCTTTTAATGTATACGTTACTGCACCTATCATCGACTGTTGCTAGTCACTAAAAAATATATATGTTTTTTTGTTTTATAAAATATACCACTACAAGAATGATTAAATGAGCCACCATTGAGGCTAGGTCATAAAAGAAAATTCACTTTTAAGTAAAAGTCAGTTCAAGTTCCCCCGAATGGGGTGTCAATGGGATCACCATACGCATGGACAAGTGGGTGGACAACTGACCACAACCCACTCAGCAACACACCACCACAACCCACACTCACTCTAAGCATTTAATCCATGCATTCAACATATTGATTGGCGTACCCCTACATTCATTTTTACACAGATCCAGTTATGGCAATGGCGCTCTAGCTTGCAGGGGTTGTAAATGAGATGGGTTGGCCTCCTAACTAGTCCCATCGCAAGCCCGAGATCCATGGTTTTTGTTCCGCGCTGGTGAAGCTCATGGCTCATTCACATCATCTACCTCTCGCTCCTCGCAGTCACACACCATTACGAGATTTGCTTCATCTCTAGTTTGATCTCATCCCTCCGCTCCACCTCCGCTTCGAGCTCTTCCTACCACTCCACCTCTGGTCCATTTCCTCCCCTCCTCTCCTGGTATTATCCTGTTGTCGTGACAATGAGGAAAATCAAAGCGTGGGGCGGCTTGGTATGCTGCAAGAGGCAGAGGTTGGCGGGGTCGTGGTAGGCAAGCTCCTCAGAACTTGCCTCAGGCTCCTGTCTGTGCCTCCACTCTGGAACTCCCTCCTGACCCTGTCCGCGCCTCCACTCTAGAATTCCCTCCTGACTGTGCCACCACTATGTAACTCCTTCCTTTGTCCTCTCCGTGGGAATGCAGAGTCGAGTGGTTTGATAGCTTTGGAAATTCCCTTGGTTTTTCACCTAAGCTCGGCCCAGAGCCCCGCCCATCCACTAGTCTCCACCCCATCCCCCTCCTCCCTCCACTCCCCTAGTTTGACTACCCCTCTCTCTTCTTCCTCCTCCCCTTTCCCTTCTTTCGCCTCCCCCCCTTCTTCTTTTGATGCTCCACCACTCCCTCCGCATCCTCTTGCTTGTTCTCGGTGTGATGGGCTCGTGAATTTGAAGAATTATCTGGATTTTATCCAGAGCTCAGTCATGGATGTCAAGAGTGACATCAAGGAGTTGTTGAACAAGGATGAACGTCGGGTTTGTCGCGAGGAGCAACTGGAGTCTCTTCTTCGTGCTCTTCGACATACCACCCCAGACATAGGGATTCTAGACAAGGATATTGCGCATGACCAACAGAAAGAATGGATGCCCAACCCCAGCTCTATATGATCCCAACGTTCTCAGGTTTCACTGGTTTTTTTATGTTTCCAGAGAGTTTAGTTTACTGGGTTCCAGCCCTGCGTGGCCTCCTAGCTTCTAGGCTTAGCACAATTTTGTTTTTTACATCTTTTGATAATTGCATGGATAATTGGGAACTCAACGACCATGTGGCAGCATTGGTTTCCCACTAGGGCGATGCTGCCACGGTCTCTCGGACTATTCCACCAACTGTAACTTTTGCCCTTTAGCAGGCTTCAATATATTTTTCTAACTTACAAAAAAATAAGTCAGTTCAAGTTTTTTGATAACCCATATGTTGATGTCAATGAACTATAAAGTTCCCAACACCAACATCTCAACCTCTTGGTTGGCTAAACTAAGAAGAAGCAGGAATGGTCACCCATTTTATAGTCTAAAATTAAACATTAAACCCTAACAACATAGAGTCTAAACATAAATATTTTTTTTATGATTTTGCAATACATAATTTTTATGTGTTTTTAATTTTATATAATTTTTAATATTTTTGTTTAAGTTCATAAAAATAAATTATTAAAACAAAACAAAAGTTAAAAGAAAATTAAACAACTAAATTAATAAATTAATAAGGTATATACAAGAAAACCTAAAATATAATTAAAACTCTATCTTTATAACTTATATTATTTTTGTATTTTTAATTTTGTATGAAAATAGATTAAACAAAATAAATATATATAATACAATAACTAAAAGAAAGTAAATGAACTAAAAAGTTGATTAATATTTACAAAACATACCCACAAAATGGATTGGGATATTATTGCTTTTAAATATTTTATTTAATAAAACAAAAAGTAACACTAATAAATAAAAAAGTATTAAAAATAAATTATTTGTTTGGTTTTCTTTTAAATGGAAAGTTAAATTAATAAAGTTATGTACAATAAAAGTAAAATGTAAAGTGAAAGCGAATGAAAATGAAGAAAAGTGAAATTAAACAATAAGTTAAATTAATAAAATTATGTATATTAAAAGTAAAATGTAAAGTGAAAGCAAATGAAAATAAGAAAAGTGAAGTTAAACAATAAAAATAAATAAAAAATAATCTTTTATTAAAGTGAAGCTCCAAATATTTCCATAGATTTAATGAAGCTATATCATATTACATGTAATATGATATATCATATTACATGTAATATGATATGATATATCATATTATATTACCATGTAATATGATATATCATATTATATTACCATGTAATATGATATGATATATCATATTATATTACCATGTAATATGATATATCATATTACATGGTAATATAATATGATATATCATATCATATTACATGGTAATATAATATGATATATCATATCATATTACATGGTAATATAATATGATATATCATATTATATTACCATGTAATATGATATATTACATGTAATATGATATATCATATTACCATGTAATATGATATATTACATTATATGTAATATGATATATCATATTATATGTAATATGATATATCATATTACAAGCCAATAAAAATTTTAGCTGTCAATTATTTAAGATGGTATGTTACATCATACAATGAATAATGAAGCCAATAAGACAAAGAAGAAAATCAAGTTGTATTTTTCACCGAGCAATGTTAGTGAAATTAAAAGTAGTCATCTGCATAAGAGTAAACTGGTCAATACTAAAAAAATTAGACTTAAAACAAAACTGACTAACAAATAAACAATTTACCTCATAAACACAACTCAAACTTGGCCCTGATTTACTCCCTTCGGTCACTTACAAAATATTCCCTGCTATCAACAGCTTCATATATCATATTACATGTAATATGATATATCATATTACAAGCCAATAAAAATTCTAGTTGTCAATTATTTAAGATGGTATGTTACATCATACAATGAATAATGAAGCCAATAAGACAAAGAAGAAAATCAAGTTGTATTTTTCACCGAGCAATGTCAGTGAAATTAAAAGTAGTCATCTGCATAAGAGTAAACTGGTCAATACTAAAAAAATTAGACTTAAAACAAAACTGACTAACAAATAAACAATTTACCTCAGAAACACAACTCAAACTTGGCCCTGATTTACTCCATTCGGTCACTTACAAAATATTCCCTGCTATCAACAGCTTCATCAACCTCTATACAGAAAAAATGAAGTATGAATGTAGAAGAAAGAAAGATAACCTCACAATACTCCAAGGATACTCCTCTCTCAGTTTCTTTCTCCTTTTGGCGGGTTGTATGCTTCTTATTAATTAATACCTTCGTTGTCACTTTCAGTGGTTAGGGGTGGTTTTATTTTAAGAACTTGAATCGTGTACGAGCCTGAACCGCTTGGGTTATTCTTCATTAATAAAAACATGAAGACAAAATTTGAATATCTCATCTTTTGTCGATTTTCTTCAGCTATATCTACATCTCCCTAGGTATATTTTTCATTCATATGTTCCCTGACACGCTTATCAAGATCAAATGTTCTACATGTAGCTCTACTAGGTTGCAATCTGTAGAAATCTCTCGATGACCTTTGGCATATTTTGTTCAAGAAAATCAGAACCAAAGGTCTGATCCATATCTCAAATAAGTTGTTTATAACTTATATTGCCTTTAAATCTATCATAGAACCAGTGAGAACATCGTTCAAAATCGTTTCGCCTTTTAATTGTATATGGTATGTTGTCTTTAGGAGACTGCAAGTATTAATGTAATTGTGGATCCACACAAAGATCATGAAGCTTGTATCCTACATCAGAATATACCAACTTTCTTCATAAATCCGAGCTCTAGAAGAAACTCTGAACATCAAACAAACATGTGGCAAATTTATATATTGCAATTTTCACAAAATCTTGAACAACAACCCAAGCTCTTGTAT
>ML780022.1:395283-418817 GCA_009831015.1 Picea engelmannii | reverse complement strand
GAGAGTATATATGCAGCCTGCGAACTATCTTCAAAATATGATTTTTGAGAAAATGACAAGTGTAACTTTCTTTAGGAAAAAGTCCTTAATGAAGAGTTTGATCTTCCATCATCATGACATGATCGTAATATCATCTCGATAACCAAAAATGTGGATAACACACTGAGGTACAAAATTCTAAAATCCGAAGCTCCG
This sequence comes from Picea engelmannii, assembly GCA_009831015.1. Lineage (NCBI taxonomy): Eukaryota > Viridiplantae > Streptophyta > Pinopsida > Pinales > Pinaceae > Picea > Picea engelmannii. Next base: position 418,622 of record ML780022.1, on the reverse strand, counting down.
AGGTCCTGGAAGATATCTACACCATAGATTTGAGGGGAGAGCTCGACCGTTATATCTTGAGAAGTCGCACTCGGGTTAGTCGCGAGCACCCTTCGGAATTCGCGAAGTCGGAAGATGGGAAGTGAAGAGAGGTGAACACCTCCGAAGCAAGAAATCGCGAAGTGGATCCCGACCATTGGTTGCGGGAGAGATAAGGAATGTCGATGATCCAGGGAGAGTTTGAAACTACGGCAATCGGGAGAAGCGGAATGTGTTGATGCACAAACTTTCAAAGCCCGAAGTTTCAAAGTGAAAGGGTAGACGTGGTGGGGCAGGATGACGTCGCCTGGGGTGATGTGGACCTTCCTAAGCGTACCACGTGTCGTCACCTTAGTTGGTGACAACTGTACTATGTGGTCCTGGAGGATAGAGAAGCTGGAAGTTTGGAAGTCGCAAGATTGGAAGAAAGCAAGCGGGAAGGACTCTGACACCCGAACCTCTGAAGTCCCGAAGTCCCGAAGCATTCGATGACAGAAGTTCCACTGCAAATGTCAACTATTGGATGTTGGGTAGACGTGGACCATTGAACCACCCTACATCGCGAGATCGTTAATTTGGAACTCCAAGAGTCTATTGTGATGTATTGTGAAAACTTTCGACACCCAAAGTCTCGAGTAAGCGCATATCGAACTAGCACAAGGTCACAGCCCGCAGTCGCATGGGTTGGGAACTGATAGAAAAGGGCTAAGGCCTGAAATTGTTATAGATCCGAGCAGAGCTCAGAAAATTCATGAAATCTAAACGTTTTCTTGACTCAGATTTGTTTATGAATGTTGTGGAATTTTTTAAGGAATGATGTCCTGACAAATTCTAGTTGTTTGGACGTGTGTTTGTAGAAGTTTAGCAAGTGCCAGAACCGTTTAGAGTTTCCATTGAGTGCAAAAAAAAAATGGAGGAAGCACAAAATGCTTCCAGTTCATAGAATGAATCTAAAGGAATGGATTTTCATTTGGGATTTGAAGGATCGAACTCCAATGGTCATGGAGAGGAGATAGATAAGGAAGGAAACGTGATGAAAATCATTGAAATATTGCAGAAAGATGCTCAAACTCACCGAGTAGATAGCAGAAAACTCAGGAAAGCTCAGGAAAAACAAGGTGAATTCAACGTAAAGTTGTTAAAGAGTTTGGAGACAATCGAAAATAAATTGGAAAAGGAGAGTGACTCCAGCAAAACAAGGAGTCATAGGACCCTTGAGAGGAAAATAAAATAACAAAGTGTTAGAAATCATCGACGTCGCTCCCAAAGCATCCCAGTAAGGAAGCATACAATAGTTCAAGCCCATCTCCTACCAGAAAACATAGGAGATCTGGAGTGGATGAATTGAAGGGAGAAATGAACAAGATTAAGCCTCCTACGTTTGATGGAGAACACAAGAAGGAGGAAGATGTTGAAACATGGTTGCTTGGCATGAGGAAATATTTCCAACTGCAGAATTATTCCTCTGATGCAGAGGGTAGAATTGCAATGTATCAATTGAAAGGAAAAGAATCCATGTGGTGGGATCAACTTGTGCAGGTGCAACACATTAGAGAGAAAGATATCACTTGGAAAGAATTCAAGAGGTATTTCGAGAAGAAATACTTGACTAAAAGATACTACGATAGAAATATGAAAGAGTTCTTTAAACTCAAGTTGGGCAACATGACCATTGATGAGTATGAACAAAGGTTTTTGGAATTACTGAAGTATGTTCCATTCATCAAGGATGAGACTGTCAAGATTCAAAGGTATTTGATTGGATTGCCACCTTCCATTGGGGACAAGATTCAGTATGATGACCCTAAGACCATGGAAGAAACTATAAGAAGAGAAAAATGCTTATATGAGCAACAAAGAGAAAAGCCTAATTTTCGGAAGGCTTGGGATGACCAGAAGAAGTTTAAGAAAGAGCAGAGGCAGAAGGGAAACAAACCTTCCTTTTTCAGAAACGGTCCTCAAGGACAGTCGTCATTTAGAGAAACAAAAATGGTAGACATAGGGGAACAAAGGACAAGGCATATGCCCATCAGTGTTGGGGTTGTCAGGGGAACCACATGTACATAGATTGTCCCCACAAAAATGGAAAAGAAAGATCTTCCCATGATGTTCAGCAAGATGAAACAATGGGGGACATGGGCAGCAGAATGCCAAGGATCTACACAGCCCTGGAAACAAACAAGTTGAATATAAATCACACATGATTGAAGTGGGAGGTATGATCAATAACCATCCCTTCACTATTTTAATTGATTCAGGGGCTATCCATATTTATATAGATCCTAGAGTGGTGGAAATTTTGCAATTGTTGAGAAGCAAACATGAAAATTCTTGGTTAGTGCACCTGGCTACAAGGACCAAGAGAAAAGTCACTGAGTTGGTTAAGTTATGTCCTGTGGCCATGAATGGACTGAGCACAAAGGTTGAATTGAACATTTTTCCTTTAGGTTCTTATGACTTTCTATTTGGGATGGACTGGTTGGACCAGCACCATGCCATCTTGGACTGACGTAAAAAGGAATTCACTTGCATGGATGAGGAAGGGAATCGGAAAATAGTCCAAGGAATTCCCAGAGTTGTTGTTATCAGAGAAATCTCAACAATGCAACTAAAGAAGTGTTACAGGAAAGGTTGTCAATTATTTGCAGCCCATGTGGTGGAAACATCTAAGGATGAGGTCTCAAATATTGGATATCATGCGGTACTAAAGGAGTTTAAAGATGTATTTCAGGAGGTACCCAGACTACTCCCAAAGAGAGATATTGACTTCTCTATAAACTTGATTCCTGGAGCAGCTCCAATGTCAAAAGCACCTTACAAAATGAGTATGCCAGAGATGAAAGAGTTGCAATTGCATCTTGAAGAGCTTCTGAAGAAGGGGTATATATGCCCAAGCATGTCACCTTGGGGTGCCCCGACCATGTTCGTGAAGAAGAAGGATGGGACGCTGAGATTGTGCATCAATTTCAGACAATCGAACAAAGTAACTGTAAAGAACAAATATCCTATGTCGAGGATTGATGACCTCTTCGACCAGTTGAAGGATGCGAAGATATTTTCGAAGATAGATCTCAGGTAGGGATATCACCAGGTAAGGATAAAGGATGAATACATCAGCAAGAGCACCTTTAGAACAAGGTATGGTCATTATGATTTCACAGTGGTTCCATTTGGGATGTCAAACGCACCTGTTGTTTTTTTGTGCCCGATGAATGGTGTATTCAAGGACTATCTAGACAAGTTTGTCATAGTATTCATAGATGACATTCTGGTGTATTTCAATTCGAAGGAAGAGCATGAACAACATCTGAGGATGGTGTTGTAGGTGCTAAGAGAGCACCAATTGTATGCCAAGTTGAGCAAGTGCTCGTTTTATCAGGAGAAGATCCATTACTTGGGGCATATTATTTCAAAGGATGGGATAGTTGTAGATCTTGAGAAGATTGAGGCCATCGGAGAATGGTCAGAACCAAAGAACGTGACAGAAGTTAGATCCTTTATGGGTCTAGCTAGTTATTACAGAAGGTTTATCGCAGGGTTCTCAAGGATAGCTCACCCTATCACTTCCTTGCAAAGGAAGGAGAAGAAATTTCAGTGGATAGAGGAATGTGAGAAAAGCTTCCAGCGATTGAAGCAGTTGTTGACCAATGCTCCAATCCTGAGGATTACACATCCGAACAAATATTTAATGGTGTGCACAAATGCATGCAAAGAAGGACTAGGAGGAGTCCTCAGTTAGAATGGATTCGTAATTTGTTATGAATCCAGAAAGTTGAAAGAGCACGGAAGGAACTATGCAACTCATGATTTAGAGTTGGCGGCCATAGTGCACACTCTAAAGAAATGGAGGCATTACCTCATGGGAAGGAGGTTCGAACTAAGGACATACCATAATTGTATGAAGTATTTGTTTAACCAACCAACTTTGAATGCTAGGTAGAGTGGGTAGTTGGAGTTTCTTTGTGAGTATGACTTTGATATCAATCATATCAAAGGAAAGGAAAACAAAGTGGTTGATGCACTCAGCAAGAGAGTGCATGAATTACATTCTACAACCATTAGCATGTATCAAACCGATATAAAGGGCAGAATTTTGGAGGCTACAATTACAGATTTGCAGTACAGATATTTGGTATCAAAACTGCAGTAAGGTAAGATGCCACAAAAAGTGGTAAATTATAAATTAAGGGTTGATGGAATACTTCTGTACAAGAACAAAATTTATGTACCTAATGTCCAGGACTTGAAACTTATGATTTTGAAAGAAATGCATAATGTGCCTTATGTTGGTCACCCTAGATATCAGAAAATTGTGGCAGCAGCCAAGAGCCATTACTTTTGGCCAGGTATGAAGAAATAAATTGCAGATCACATCGCCAGATGTATGGAGTGTTAGAAAGTTAAAGCTGAGCACAGGCACCCAACAGGGTTGCTGCAACCTTTACCCGTTCCTGAGTGGAAGTGAGAAGTAGTGACAATGGATTTCATCATTGGATTTCCCAGAACAAGCAAGCAACATGATTCAAACATGGTGGTGGTGGACAAGATTACGAAAGTTACCCATTTTATTCCACTAAAGACTACTCACAAGGCAGTGGATGTTGTCGATATTTTTATGAAGGAAGTGGCATGATTGCACAGAATTTCCAAGACAATTGTGTCTGACAGAGACCCAAAATTTACCTCAAATTTCTAGAAGGGGTTATTCAAGGGTTTTAGAATGAATCTGAATTTCACCACTGCTTATCATCTTGAGTCGGATGGGCAGACAAAGCAAGTGAATTGAGTAATAGAAGACATACTGAGGATGTATGTGATGGACAAACCATCGAAATGGGAAGACTACCTAAACTTGGTAGAATTCGCCTACAATAATGGGTATCAAGCATCATTGAATATGAGCCCATTTGAATCACTTTATGAAAGAAAGTGAAATACTCCAGTAAGTTGGGATAATCCAACTGATAGGGCAGTAGTTGGGCCAGAGTTGCTCAAGGAAATGGAAGAACAAATGCTAAAAATTAAGCAGAATTTAAAAGTTGCCCAAGATAGGCAGAAGAGTTATGTTGATAAGAATAGAACCCATAGAGAGTTCAAATTGGGTGACCATGTTTTCCTGAAAGTGAAAGCCAATAGAAGTTCCCTGAAGCTGGGAAACTGCACCAAGTTGGCAGCCAGATTTTGTGGGCCATTTGAAATCCTAGAAAGGACTGGGCCAGTTGCATATATGCTTGCATTACCTGCATCCATGACTGTACATAATGTGTTTCATGTTTCATTGCTTAAGAAATATATACCTGATGCTAATCATGTAATCGATTGGAATGTGATTCAGGTGGAGCAAGAAGGTGTCCTGCAAGTGCATCATGTGCGCATATTGGACCAGAAAKACAAACAACTCCGGAATCGAGCCATAGGGMTTGTAAAGGTCCAGTGGATCTGGTACAATCCTGAGGACGTGACTTGGTAACATGAAGATGATATGTGGCCAGAATACCCRCATCTTTTTGAAGATTTTGAAAATCTTGTTGATGTTGTGTTAAGAATTGCACCAAGGACAATGCAAAAATAAGGGGAGGGGATTGTAATATCCCCCGRTAGTTCCCCAGTTATATTATGAATTGTAATCATGTTTTATAGGCTGGTGAGCCGAGTATTGATAAGCTGGTGGGCTTATGTGTTTATTAGGCCGGAGAGCCTAAGTGTTAAAGGCCATGAGCCCGATTTTGTATATATAACTATGCAAATCATTAATATAATATATTAACATCGCTGTGTGCAAACCGACCACGAAGAAAGAGTGATGGGGGACTAAGATTCCATAGAGAGGGTAAGGGAAAGGGGGTTGAAAGGTTGGAAAGAGAGGATAAGTGTTGGGCCTAGGGACTAAGCTAGGGGGGCTTACCTCTAAAAGGGACAATAATTTATTATTATTTCCTAAAAGGATAAGGTGGACAATTGTTGAGTGTTGTCCTAAGTTCCTGGAAAGGAACGTATGGAAAATGGAGTGCATGCAGCTCCAGGGAGACAGGTGCCGACTTGGGCACATGCAGTTAAAGTTGTAGAAGTCAGCCTTGGAGGGGGTTCACACCTCATTCTGTCATACTTTGCGTCGGATTTGGGTGTACCCTCATGCCAGAGTTCGTTGGCCATCCTCCTCAAAACCGTTGGCCTTCTACATTGACACACATTTCCTGAGAACCGGAATTGTGAGTCGTCCTGTGTAATTTTGTGAACCCAATCTGTCCATAATTGCAGAGCCGAGTTCATATCCTGAACCGTTTGGGGTTTTCACCTTCTATTTTTTTTCCTAAGTGTTGTTGACCCGTTGTTGTTGCGATTATCCTCACTTTGTGAGATTGAGTTTAAGCTGGCTGAAGAAGAGGGTTGTCAGGCCCGTTGAAGAAGAGGTAGGTTGTCAGGCCTATGAGCAGCTCTCTCCAGGTGAGAGAGTCTGCTGGGAAGTGGTTTTCTCCCAAAGAGATTCCAACACCAACTACGAAGCTCTGAGACTTCCTGATCTGGCTTGTTGTCGAGACCTAGAGAGGGAGGTGAAGCATTGATGGACTGTGCTTATGAAGGTGTATACTCCCGAGTGGAATAGGCATGTGGGGAATGAGAGTCTGTGAGTAGTGGGCATAAGAAGGGTCCTGGAGAGAATCATTTTGGTTGCTCTGTGTAGTTTTCTTGTAACCTCAACCTAGTCTAGGATTCCCTTGCCTTGGGTGGAGCTTGGTCCCAGCTCGGGGATGACCCACTGTTGAGCATGATGAGCAGCATGGTCTAAGGCTGGGAGGTTCGTGGAAGGTCTGCACGTAGTTGGTGGAGTTACTACAGTATCAAAGATAAGTATCATTATGTGTTTAATTCAGTTAAAATGCATGTCTGTGATGCTTGTAATATTATCATGTATTATGTTGCAAGAATGAATTATTTTTAATTCCATTAATTTTGTATGTTTGCAGTAATGTTGTGATTACTCTGTATTGTTGGTTAAGTTTCATTAAATGCATTAAATGGATTTAATGCATCTTATATATATAAGTATGAGCATTTTTCCGCGTAGTAGCATTTCCCGACCTGTTGGAGGCTAGGGATGTTACAAATTGGTATCAGAGATTTAAAATCTAATTTAAGGTTGTGTTGGTAGCATTTTTTGGCCTGTTGGAGGCTCGGGATGTTACGATGATGACGACGATAATGTTGACTATGGTGATGACAATGATGATGAGGACGGCGTCGATGAAAATGACGATGATGATGACACCACAATGACAATCATGATAGTGATGAGGATGATGACGATGATGATGAGGATGATGACAATGTTGATTATCATGATGACGGTGACAATGATTAACCAATATAAATAAAAACTTTAAGGAGAATAAATCATATAAAAGATGTAATCACATAACTCATACATTTCATCATTTCTGCAATATCATTGATCATCTTCTTCTTCACCCAAGTCTACATCTGTATCATCTGGTTCAGAATCGACGTTGAAAGGATTGGCCATATCAACATCATCATCAAAGTCATTTTTGATAATGTCATCGTCAATATGATCGTCGAGAACATTCTCATCTACATCTGGCTCAACTTCTTTGACTTCTTCATCTAACGGTACATCTACCTCATGTTCCTCTGCATCTTCTTCTTCTTATATATCATCTTATTCTGGTACATTATACTTTATAGGCCTCCCTCTTGGATCATATCTAACAACGTATGACCAACCTACTTTACCTGGAACCTTTGAATAAAAGACTTACTCACATTGGCTTGGAAGAACATAAGTTTTTATACCTAGCTCAAACGTCCTTGTATTGACCATTGTAAATCCATCAACATGATCAATAACAGTTCTATCTGGATCACGTGCATTCATCTGTAACTTGTAGCATTCGACCTCAAACATAACTAACTTGAAGGGTTTTAAGTCATACTCGATTATATTATCCAAATACCCATAGTATCTATTTTTTGATATTGTTGGATGCTTGTCACTTCTTGAAGAAACATTACTGACCTAAAATATTGCAGTTATCCCACAATCAGATGTTTTCTTCTTGTCATCCAAATTTTTGATGTGAAATTTATGACCATTGCACCATATATCCTTGTGATGTGTCAATTGCAATATACCTGACACATAAAAAATGCACTATCAATCAATAAACATATTTAGACTTATGAAAAAATTATAAAAAACACACCACATAGATTAATATATTTGGAAAAAACTAAAACATGATGTGGGTGAATAATATGCTTATCTGTTTATCTTTTAAACCATATGATAAATCAATTTCCCTATGAGTAAGATTGGTATCTTGATTACAATGAGCTTATTTAAGAAAAGTAACGACCCCTTCCCATGATAACCTACCATTACAATGTATACATCGATCTATCCATACCTTCATCCAATCAAGATTGTTTGCGATGTATAAATGTAGTTCATCCCACTCTCGACCAACTGTATGAAAAAAGAATAAAAAATACTAATTAGAATAAAGATTAATAATTGATCATGGAATCTAAATAAAACTTAAACAAGTACAATACAAAAATAAATCAATGTTAATGCAAAGTATTACATATCTCTACCATCTAATTACCTTTCACTTTCCTCATTCTACCTTTCCTGACCAAGATCTCCCATTCAAATTTGTCAATGGAATTGACATCCCAAATCTGAGGCACCTTCATGAATTTTGTTGCTAATTTAGGAAGATGTCGACTAATATACACCAAAGATTTATATAACATATATCCCTCCACCATAGAGCCCTCAAGACATGCTCTTTGTCTAATGAAAGCCTTCAATGACTTCAAGTGCCTCTCCACCATCCACAATGACCTTGTGTGTACATGTCCACACATTTAAATCTCCTCAACTTGGTGTATGAGGTAGTGTTCTTGTGCATTGAAAAATCTCAGAGGTAAATACTTTCGCATTTTGCACATTAGCCAAGGAATTTATCTCGTCTAATATTTTATATCTTCTTTATGGATTTCTTTAAATGAAAACCACCTACACATGATATAACAAATAAAATCATATAAGGTTTCAACAACAACGTATATACATTGAAAGTAAAACAGATGTCGACAATTTGAGCAACAACAATTTTGCATATAAATCATTAATATTTACCTCATGTATTTTCCAAGATCATATATAACTTGTTTTACATTGTTTTCAAAGTTGTCATGGAGAGATAGAGGTAGAACATGTTGTAACAAAAAAGGGATCATTAATTTTTTGGAAAAGAAAACCAAATTATAATACTAAAGTTGCATATTTACCAATATAGAAATCTACCAAAATAATTACCTTAATGAAGGTATGTCATTCATGAGTTTTCACCCCACTAAATTCACCTTTCTTCGTTAGGATATTCTTTATGTTTGAAGCAAATCCCGTGGGAAATTTTTTTTTTTGAATGAACTCTTTTACAACATTGCTTTACTACTCTGTAAATAACTGTCGAATGTTATTTCAGTGTCCATTGCTATTTGAATAAATCACATTTTGCAGTGCATTATTGGTTTCCTGAATGCCACTACAAGTTTTGACAACAAAAATTCTTTGTCACTCCTTCCTTCTACGATTCTCCACAACATTTATGTTACATTCTTCCTGATATGCATTGTATCAAACAAATGAGTTATTTCTAGGTGCTCATAGTAGGGAAACCTATTGAATTGTATAGGGTAACTTTTCATTCCTTGTGGAAGCCCATTAATGCCTTGACGGAATTTATGAAAAATAATTAATGATATTACAACAATAATTGTTAGATATAATAAACAAAATTCAATACAAATTAAAATTGTAAAACATTAATATATATGAAACATAGAATAAATGCTTACCTTGACAATTTCTATTATATTCCAACTTCCATAGGTGAGGTGTCATTCTTCGTGGTTTTATTCCAGTCTCTTCTTTCAAATTGAAAATATGTTTTTTTGTAGTTCGATACCTATGGTTCTTATGGAGGAAGTTCCTATACTCATCAAATACATCCTTTCCTAGACTTATTGAACAACATGATTTCATCCTAGGACCACCAACTGGACATGCAAATATACCCTTTGTTTGAATACCTGCAAGATATGGATTAATGTTAGTATTATTTATATAACAAGGAATTAGTATTGAAGAAACATGCATCATATTTTTATAAAATTATATACTATTAAAGTGAAACAGTATGTAATTACATACCACATAAATGTGTTAGCCCTGGGGCATTATGAATTTTCCATGTAAGTATTCCATGTAATTGACATTGATTTTTCCCTATTGGTCTAGAGATGTTGTACATAGTGATGCCATCCCATAACTTTAGTAGCTCGTCGACAAGAGGCTCAATATATACATTCATATATTTCACTTGGTACTTACCTAATTGGGTGAAAGTACACATAATTACTACCTTTTGTGTGTGTGTGTGTGTATACAACGAATAAGAAAAACAAAATGCAACGTTCAAACCAATTTTGTAAACAAATACCTTGAACAATCATTGCCAACATTGTGTGCTCCCTCTTTATTGACATCCAAGGAGGAAGGTTATTGTTTATTAAAAAATAGGCCACACTGAGTAAATAGCCCTGAGCTCACCAAATGGATTGACACCGTCAGCTACCAATGAAAGCCTAACATTACACGTTTCTTTCTTTAAAAATTAGTCATCTTTCTTCGATGTTCCTAAATGCAGAACCATCTGCATGCATTCGAAGAACACCATCTTCACTTATGTGTCATGCATGGTAATCCATAAACTATGCAATGTTTTGGCACCTGAACAATCACTGCAAACATGGAATTATTAGAATACGAAGAAGAACCTTTTGAGACATCTTTTTTTGTTATTTGATTGGTTCAATATCTATTGATTTGACATTGTGGGCATTTCATTTCCGATGCATATTTTCCATAATATACAATATGATCATTTGAACATGCATCAATAGTCTGATACTCCATTCCAATATCTTTCATAATGGCACACAACTCTCGGTATGTGCAAGGTAAATTATTTGAAGGTGGTAAGAAAAATTCACCCAACAATCTACAACATAAAAACTAACTAGTTAATGTAAATAATAATAATAATAAATATTGCATCCTTAATTTACACATTAATTGGCAATAAAAATGGAGAAAAATAAAGTCGACCTTTACGTATAATATGTGATGAATTATATTGCGTACCTTAGGATCTGTGTGAGACAAGTGTTTGAAAAACCATTCAATACCTACAATTTTACCAACAACAATATAACAGAGAGAATATTTGTTCTTGAGCCTTCATAAAGGGGTTGGTATGCCTTCTCAAGTAGAGGTACATCATTAATATCATCAAAGTTTTCATCGTTGATTGAAGAAAAGATGTCTTGGATCAATCTATTGTCCCATCATTAGGCTCAACAATATTATTGGTGGCATCTTCTTCCATAGGATTGACTTGATCTTCAATATCCATATCATCTTCCAAATCTTGTACAATAGTATTTCTACTACTACTTGGAAGACATTTGTTAGGAGAAACACACCTAGGAGGATTTATCTTTACAATTACAAACAATCATTAACATTAGTGTATATAACAAATATTAAAACAAAAGAAAATTTTATAAATACAATCAATACAAATACATATAAAATGATTAACTTACCATGGGATTATATGTATGCCCCCCTTCACAATGCCCATACCTCCAACAATGTCTTTCAACGGTATTCCTTACAAGTCTTCTTATTTTCAAGCCTCTACATTGATTGCAAGGTAAATAACATTTCCCATCAGTACTGACATGTGCCTCCAATGCAACCCTTAACCTAGCAATCATCCTTTCACTCTCTTCAGGTGTTGGCATTGGGATTTCCCGTATTTACAACAAAATCCATTGAAGCAATATAAGTACATTAATATACGAATATATTCTTATGGTACATATTTCATCGAATTATATTGACCCCATATGTACTAGATAACTAATCCAATTTTGTCATAGATTTATTAAAGGTTTATAACAATAGTCAACAATTAATCAATAAATCAAAACCACACATTTTTACCACATAATTTCCAAAGCTGGACTATAAGTGATTAATAAAATCAAAAAATAAAATAGAACTAGACCAAGGCAAATTGTATAGTAATTAAATGGAATTGAGTAGACATGTTCATACCTATTTCCTAGGGAACAATTTGTGTCCCCAAATGAAAAGGGTCTAAGGGTTAGGGATCCAATTTGGGTATTTAAAAAGAGACAAAGTAATATTAAAAAAAATTAACCTTCAAAGAACAAAATCCGAGTTATGCAGATCAATAATTGGATTTGAGGCAAGTAGCACATAGAAAAAAGACTAAAAAATCATGCCACGAACAATGAACATAATAATATTTTATAATCTTCGCACCTACAAACAAATAGTCGAAAACACTCATCGTCGTCGATCTTTCGAAGAACGTTGACTATGTCAAATTTGACCAAGTGAGTGACTGTTAAACCGTTTTCAAATGGGTAGTTGGCATTCTCTACGTTCGTCGATAGATAGACAAACTATCATCAAAATATCGATGGATATAGATGTTCGTCGGAAGTACGACGTTCATCAGGGCACCTAGAAAAAAAATGATTAAAATTTGTATATTATGTTGTAATTTGCGATGATATGATTGAATATATCCTTATCGTCGGAATTTTTTGTTGAATTTTGACCCCATATGTAGTAGTGTGTATTCATTGTTTTAGCCCCAAATTTTACTTGTTTATAATTTGTTTAAAGGGTTGAATTGTATAGTTCTTATAACTTGTCTTATGTTGCAATTTACTCATCTTTTACACAAGTTTTGTAAAAACCATTGGTATTTTCATTGAATGTTTGGGGATTGATTTACATTGAATAATAACTTGATAAACCCCCTTAACTTGGCCTTAAATCACATCAAACAAAAATTTGGAATTTATCTTGAATAATCACCTAATCCTTAACTTGCTAAGTATATCTAGTTGGTGCTAAAATTGGGTAGCTACATAGGAGGCCTTAGACTTGATTGTTTATTTCCGTAGGAGTCCTTGAAGCTACTAGGGAAGCCTCCCTTGTGTTGAATTTTACTTCACTGAAATGAGGGAAGTTATTTCCTAGGTGACAATGGTAACACTTCTAATGTTCCAGACATTTTGTACCTTGTGAAGGCTTTGCATTGAGGTGCGATATTTTTTGATAATAGGAAGTACCTTTCAATTTGTTTTTGCATCTGACATTGAATGTAGTCATATTATTTCTCTTGGAACACACTGCTAGATAAAATAGCTCAAAAATATAAAGACAACCTATCACATGTCCACAATGTTTTTTTAAAGCACGGAGCTTGGACATCCCACCCTTGAAACCTTTTGAAAAATCCCTATCCCAAGTAGAATCCCTACTATACATACATGAATCCCTAGGTGGTTTTAGTGAATATGCCTCAATACCATGTTAAAAATCAAACCAAGGTACACATATTATGCACTCATAAATTTAACATAAAACTCTAGATAGCTAAAACTAAGAACACCAATCAAAACATTAGCTATAGAGTAGGTTAACCTATAAACACATACCACTAATAATATGAAAAACAAACACGCAAAATCTAAGCTCTCAAAACAATGTCACTATTTTAATATTAAATAATAATAAATAAATAAATAAAAAATAAATAAATAAATTGTTATAGCACCAAAACTTAAAATTTGGAACCACCATAGTGTTGCACCTTGTTTCTCCTTTATAAACTAGGAATAAGAGAAGGTACAATGAATTTGGACACATGCAAAATAATGCAACCACTATATGTATCAAACCATAACCCTAATGTCCCTTCCTTGCATGGATAGATGAGCCAAGATAAGTGCATCTCTCTTGGAGATAAATTGAGGCATGCAAACATGAATCCTCCTAGATATTTTCATAACTAACATTGATAATATACATGCATCAATGCTTAGTGTAATTAGGCAACTACACCTTCTAGTTAATTGTCCATGTAACTACAAACTAAAGGAAAACTCAAAAATAGATTTGAACTGATAAATATGGAAAATCATGTAAAATAGGAAAAAACTTAGGATGGTGCACACATTCTTTTGGCATGCATGTTCCCTGTATCTCTCTTTCCTCCATAAAATTCATTGAACCCTCATTATTGTTGTAGGGAATCATTCAAGGAGGGCATACTTGATCTCAATTGTATAGAGAATGAAATGAAAGGCATGAATATGAATGGAAACACACACATAGAAACATTGCAGGCAGTAAAGTAAATTAGTAATACAATGAGAACTAAATTATTAATAAATTAAATAGGAAAATATTGTGAAATGCAAAGCAATACAAACTAGCTAGAATGGGGGTATCATATCTCTAAGGAGGGAGGTGTCGAATACACTCATTCATAAGGAGACATTACAAAAGGGAGAAATTTCCTTTTAACATAAAGTGCTAAATTCTAAGAGGAAAAAACCCTAAAGATTGAAAACCCTAATCTAGGACATGAAGTGCCAAAAGGATTGAGGCCCTGAGGTGGCTAGTTGACACATCAACTTCCCAAGGGTGCAAATTTTGCATACAATCTTTGTTTGGGGTGCACAATACCTCGTTTGAAAGATCTAACTGAGAAGTACAATTGTCGGCTGGCGTGGGAATTCCATGAAAATACTAGGCCCTCAAATGCTTAAAAATAATAATAATAATAAACGCTTAAGGCCTCAAAATGTCCCCAAAAGTTTAGGACCTAAAATAATATAGATAAAAAAATAGTCAAGATGGAGAACCATGTTGAGTCGGTGGAATAGGTGGATGTCCATTGATGTCCACCCGGATCAGTATTATCGTTGTTGTCTACTATGCTAAAAAATGAAGGTACCATAGCTAGAAAACAACTCAAGCTACACATAGGTAAAAACTAACATGGAGGAGTCTCTTGGTTTCTATGTCCATTGCACTTCGTATCCAAATTCCTCCCATGCAAATTTTCACCTATGACATCTAGTACATAATTGTAGGGGTTTAAAGCATTTTCCATTATGACAATTTTCTTAGTGCAACTAAGGCTAAGACTATTTATTTATAGCTTTGTTGTAGCAACATTAATACCTAGATTGAATTGCAAGCACTATGCACAACAACAATTCTATTATATAATAATGACATTGAAACATCATTGTAGTGATTTTGTTTATGATTTGGACTCTTCATGTCATAATCAAATGCAATCTAATCATAAACCCTTTTTCCAACATTACTTTAGGAAATTTCAGGGGGGTGCTATGTGCGTCAAGGGGGGCATAACCATGCTTGTTTCCTTAATTGATTTCACAAATTTCCATTGATTTCCCACTGGTTTGTGTTATTTTCATTGACTCAAACCCCTCTTCATTTGGTGTTTACTTTATATTTAATTATATCTTTGTTAAGCTGGTAAAATAAAATTTGTAACACAAATAGGTCTATTTATATTGAACCTTTTTGAAATGACGTCCATAGGAAAAGTATGAGACAAGATGCATCAAATCATTTCAAATAAACTCCCATCGATCCTCTTGAAAATAATTCTCATTGTGAAATTCTAAAACAAGGCCCATTGAACCATTTTGAAAGAACACATAAACTTACTACAAATAATCGCATCAGGCCACTTCAAAATAACACTCATTGACTCTATTTCAAAATAACACCCATGGGGAAAGTCCAAAAGAAGACACATCGGAGCAAGAAATCAGATTGGAGCATTCTGAAACAATGTTTGTTGGGAAATTTGGAAGGAAGTTTGATTGAGCCAATTTGAAAGAGGGTTTTTCATCCCTCTTAGAAATAAAAATGTTCATTGAAGATCAGAGGAGGAAGTAGAAATATGTTGGAGGTATGTGCAACAATTACCAGGATGTAGGAATTTCACCCTCTTGGTCCTATGTCCATTAGACTATCACATGAATTCAAAGTAAGGTCATCAAGCCATTTATAAATAATCTTATTGGGCCACTTCAAAACAACACTCAGTTACTCACTTCAAAATAGAGGTCCATCTTCCCATTCTAAAACAATTCTCATCACACTGATTTCAAAGAAGGCACTTTGGATCGTTTCAAGAGGCCCTTTGGGCCATTTTGAAAGAAGATCTATTAGGTCACTTTAAAATAAGACACATCATTCCAACTAGAAAGAGTTCACTTTGGGCCTCTTTAAAATAATTTTCCTCAGTCCAATTCTAAAGAGTTCACTTTGAGCCTTTTTAGAATAATGCTTCTTGGGCCAATTTGAATGTAGATTATTGGAGTTAAATTAAAATGCCCCGATATATTAAATAAGGAAGGGCCTGAATTTTTTGAAAGTTTCAAGTTGCTCTAAGTTGATGTTTATCCTTTAGCCATATCAACATCAACAAAATTTTGAAACTGAGTATGCCATACAATCTTGATTTCTCTATAACTTCCCAAGGAAACTCAATGTCTACTATATTTTCACCTTTTTGGCCCATAACAACCCTTGTGTTGTAACTTCAAATATGATACCAAGTTGTCATTTCCACTTCGAAGGACCACCCAACCAATGGGGCAGGGATGTGACCTAGGTTCAAAGTATTAATATAAATTTGGACCCATTAAATTTACAACACCATTTGAATTCATACATGCATGAAAATGTATCATGCGTCAAAAATTTGGTCGACAAACCAGGTTATTCCCACGCAAAACAAACACCTTAAGAAACAATTCAGACAACTAGATCAAATATCATAACACCGATGTTTTTGTGTGGTTAAAACCCTCCAAGAGAGAAACAATCCATGTCCCTAGCCAATGTGGCCACTTGAAGCAATTTATTAATGCAAAAGAAAAAAAATTGTACGTAAGAGTTTCTCACAATAAATCATAAATGAATGACTCTCCATGTTATTGAAATAGAGATCATGGAACAATCAGGTGTCAAGCCACAGATCAATATACTCATTAATATCAAGGATAATACGAGTCGTTGGATCATTCTATGTATAGAACATATCATGATCGTTGGATTACATAACTACAAATGCATACTAAAGAAACACACTTTTACCTAAAGACACATTAGACCAAGTTGATATTAACTAACTCCTCAGTGTCTAAATATCATAACATATTCCTTAAGAACAACTTGGGATAGGATTGAAGGAATTACAAAGGTGACACAATAGGAGAAGGAAGGAGGCATTATAGTTTACCCCCCCTTAATGACAACTTCCTAAACTCCAGACATAGTTTGAAGTTTAGAAAAATTTGCCTCTATAAGAGACTTTGTGAAAACGTCTACATCTTGATAATTTGTCGGACAAAAGATAACTTCAAGAACTGGATCATGAATGAGATTTCTAATGAAGTGCATTTGTATCTCGATGTGTTTTCTGTGATGATGTTGAACTGTATCTTTGGTGAGCTTGATGGCACTATGATTGTCACACCAAAGTGTGGTCGGATGTTATTGCTAGAATCCAAACTATGAAAGGATCTATCAAAGCCACAAATATTCTTGACTTGCATTAAATGTTGCTTGGTACTCTACGTCTTCTAAAGAAAGAGTAAGAGCCTATTGTTTCTTACAATCCCAAGTGATAGGTATGGAACCAAGGATGAAAACATAACCTGCAATAGACATTTGATCATTAGGGTCTCCGGCCCAATTTGAATCAGTAAAACCAACCAACAAAGGAGTCCCCTTTGAACTATAATGTATCCCACTCTAAAGTGTATCCCATACATACTAAAGTATCCATTTTTATACTTTACAATGGCTCTCGTGGCCCGGTGTTTTCATATACTGGGAAACAATACCAACATCAAAGGAAATATTAGGACATGTATGAGTCAAATACAAAAGGATACCAACTAATGCTACAAAGTGGCATCAATTTTAGGAGTAGTATATGTGGCAGCAAGTTTGACTCCAAATTGGAAGGGAGAAGAGGTTGGTTTACAATCTTTCATGTGACAATGACAAATAAGGTCACATGCATACTTAGACTAGGAAATGGAAATTCCTTCTATGGTTTGCAATACTTGGATGCCAAGGAAATAATGCAAATATGCTAAGTCTATGATTTCGAATTTCTTCTCAAGGCTGGATTTCACATGGGTTAAAAGTTTAGGGTTACTACTAGTGAGGATAATGTCATCAACATAAAGAACAAGTATTATGAGATGGCTTCCTACTTTCTTGGTATTGACATGGGGTTAGAATGACATCTAGAAAATATAGTGTCAAGAAGAAAGTTATCCATTTTAGCATACCAAGCCCAAGGAGATTTCTTAATACCATAGAGAGATTTCTTAAGGTGGCATACAAGGTTGGAGTCATTCTAATCATAGGAAAGAGATTATTCCATGTAGATTTATTCATGCAGATCCACATGCAAGAATGTGGATTCAACATCCATCTAATGGACCTCCCATCTATGTGAGTCATAAAAGGATAGAACAAGGTGGATGGAATTCATTTTGTCTACGAGGACAAAGGTTTCATTGGAGTTAATTCCTTCAACTTGAGAGAATCCTTTGGAAACTAAATAGGACTTATGTCTTTCAACACTTCCATATGATTCAATATTGGTTCTATACACCCATTAACATCTAATAATTTTTCTTCCTTTCAGAAGAGGTACAAGTTCCCAAGTATCGCTCTCCATTAAGGAATGATATTCTTCATTCGTTGTTTTGTCCCAATCTGGATGGCTAGAAGCTTCTGCAAATGTTTCTAGATCATGAATCTCTTAAAATTGAGCCAAAAGAGAGGAGGATCACTAGAACTATGAATATGCATGTCATTGATCTGTAGGATCATTGGAACTATGAATATGCATGTCATTGATTTGTAGGATCACTGGAAAGATCACCAGTTGCTTCACAGGTCGAATGGACCCATCCAGGAATCTATGGTGCTAGTACAAGTTCATTTTAATTGGACTCATCTAGAGGAAGGTGAGTAGGTGGAGGTGGATTTTCATCCTCATTTTCATCATCTAAAAAAGAAACCAAAATAGGATCGAAAAATTTGTGAAGAGAATATGGCATAGACACTAAAGATGGCTTTCATGCCAAAGATGGCTCACATGTCGAACATGGAACAAATGGAAAATTAGGCTCACAAGCCAAGATATTTTCATCAAATTTAACATCTCTTCTAATAATTATTTCATTGGAATAAGGTTGAAGAAGCATGTAACCTTTGACATCTTCAGAATATCCAACAAAATGCACTTCCCATTTTTAGTTTGTAATGCTTACATTTTCTCATCAGGAACGTGAGCCCATGCTTCATTCCCAAACAAAGAAAAGAGGCACACTTTGAGATAAATACACATTAGACCAAGTTGATCATGAATAACTCTTACGTGTCTAAATATCCTAACAAAATTAGCATCCATAAACTCATAAAAACTAGGGATTATGTACCCATTTCATTCATAAATATAATATAAGCTTAAAATGTAGAATTATAAATATAGATTGAAGAGTAGAGATTGAATGATTATATTTTAACCAAGATGGTACAAGAAATTGGTTGTGTATGAGAAATTTCCACCCAACCATAGAAATCCAGTGCATATGCCACGTCCAAGACATCCTATGAGACCACCAGGATGAAGGAAATTGGCTAAATATTTACAAGGAACTCACCTAACCAATTGTTGTTATGTTCAACCAATCTATTCACAACTAATCACTCCAGGTAACCATATATCCATAAAAAATGATGGTATTATCATCCACTACCCATACACATAGAATGATATTTCACCTATCTAATAAATAGTCCCTTAGGGAGTATTCTCCATTTTAGTGTTCTTAGTGTAGGTAGGAATAACCCATCCTACTGTTTGTCTTCTTGAAATAACTTGGCATAAAATTTCCTTGGATTTATGGCACCTTATGAACAAAAATTAAGAATAGGGGTAAGGGAGATGTCCTAATGACCCAAGTTATATTCTCCTCTACATCCATCCAGGTCTCTTCCTAGGTACATGAATTACTCTCCCATCATTGGTTTTAGTCATTGCTAGGTTTTCCTCTTAGTCTAAAAAATGAGGTTGTAGTTTTTATAACTTAGGTGGTGCTTGAACATGATAATGATAAGTGTATGAATAAGAATGTAAAGCGTGTGAATGAGATTGAAAGTTGAACAGATTTCCACGAGGATGGGGATTCTTACACTTCGCCATGATGACTGTACCTAACCCCCATAATTTTATAACTATGTGAGGTAGGATTCTTCACCAACCACCATGTGCATTCAATGATTGGGTTCTAAGTCAAATATGGTTGATGAGATTTATATAAAGTAAATAATAAAAATGTAGGAGTTCCTATGTAACATAGGATTAGTTCCCTTTTGCCTTGGACCCCCTTTTCCTCTTCCCCACTAGTGGACTCATATCCACTCTTGTGCTTATGCACCCATCTTGGACCTTTATTTAATTTTCAACAAACTATATACATATATTGAGTGTACCATGGAAGGTATACCACATGGTACATGGAAATCATATTTACCCCAATTACATCCCTATACATTCACTAGTCGGGACTTTGCCTTGAGATCTTAGGAATCCATACAGTATATTTACATCATTATCACATGGGTTCATTTAATTAAGTTCATAAGGCTTGACTTCCTTCATTATGAACACTTATTTACAATTTATACATAATCTGATTTAAAACATATGAAAGTTCAAAATTGGGGTATTACATGCATCCTGAACTAAAGCAACAAATTGAAATTATCTTCCCATCACCAACATCCACTTCCTAGTTAGAATAAAAAAAACCCATGTAGGGTAAACTCACTATCTTCTGCATGCCTCATACCATAATGATTTTTTTCCTTCAAGCATCAAAATATACATTTTGCAGCTAATCAGTGAATGTGCCCCTACTTAACCATGCGTTGTTTCAAAGTTTTAACTACAAAACATACATCATGTCTAGTATTAACCAAACACATCAAAGATCCAATGAGTAGCTATGGGTTTATAGTGCATCTGAAACCTCTCTAGAGTTTCAACTGTTTATTCTCAATTTCTAGGGATAAATAAGGAGGTGATGCATCGAAGGCCTCAGGTTGCATACATGGAGTACCGAGAGATAGCTTGACCAACAGTGTCCACTTGCACAGATAGAGGCCCACTTCACCACCATACCCACTTCACCACCATAGATCTCAGGTTGATCATGAGGGTATCCAGCACATCAGGTTGCTTATGGAAGACATTGGGTCTTTCTCCATGAGGCACAAGCTAGGTATTATGGTGAGTTTCATTTCAATATTTGAGGCATTTTAGTTTGTTCCATTTTAAACTGATTTTGATTATGTAATGTCTGCTTGGAAATTATGATCTTTTCCTTGTTTCACATTGGTGGTTGACATTTCTCCCTAGTAATTGGTCACCCTTAGGAATAGGTTTTCCATTGGGATGTCCATTTGACGATTCATCGTGCCATTCTCGACCATACTTGTCACTTTCCACACGTCATCCCTCATCTCCTTACCTTTGGGATTTTCGGGTGTACTGACCCAAGAAGAGATTGTCCCTCATTTCATGGGAAGAAGGAGTTGAAGGCCCAAAGGGAAGCTAAGTGGAAAAAAAAATACTAATTACGAACCTTTCATATGCTTTCCCAAAGAGGTCTTGAGAGCAATGAAATGCTTCTCCTAAAAAATAATCAAAGACCTGCAAAAGCAAACACATGATGTAAATGTCCCATTTGTTGAGGGATCTACACAAAGTTGTGTTACAAGCTAGACTATACCCCCATGGAACTCTGTGTACTTATCCCATCAAGTGACACTTTGGTATTCCCCCCCAAGATAATCGATTAACCCTAGGGAGTACCTAGTGTTTGGACCTTAATTAACTAATGGCAATAAATGGGCTTGGAAAAAGAATGCATTGAAAACAAAAGTGCAACACACCCTCTACAAAGGCACCCATAAATGAGACATTATGATCCCTTGTATGTCATGAACCCCATGCCCAAATCTATTTTCCCCATCCATATCATATTCTCCACAATCCTTAGAGAGGGGTTCACCTGGAAAACACTCCTTGAATTAGGGGATGATTCACCCAATAGGTCACCTTTGTAAGTTTTAAACCTATGAAGTAAAGCAATGCATATAGATTCTTATGCAAAACAAAATTTAATCAATGGCTCATTCACATAGTACACAGAGATTTATACCAAAAACCCTCAACTGGGAAAACCTTTCTTATATTCATTATATCAAATTTCACCATTCACTATACAATATATACAATATTTTTAGGTATTTCGTAGATACCAAAACCCTAATCCATTAATCCGGGATTAATTTACAAAACCACTAAAAAATAGAAAAATTTGCTAAAAATAGCAAAAACCACCCAAAAACAATATTTCGAGGCGTTGCCCCGAACCCCGTCAACCTCGGGCTACCGCTCGTTGCCAAACATTGCGCGTAACCAGGGGGGGGAATACTTGGGACCCCCCTAGGAAAGCGCTCGGCGCACATGGCACAAACAGAGCACTAGTACGAGGGATCGTCAGACGCAATTGTCATATCTGACGCGCCCACACACACACATGCAAAAAATATAACACATACCCAACATTCTCCCACTTGTTGTTTTCTTTGCATCCAGGGGTCCAGGGGATTATATAGTCAACAATCCAGGGCAGCAATGCCCATTGTTACTCTACACCAGGAGAACCTTTCTATGCTCACAGACTTTGTCAATGAATCTATAACATTCTTCAAAGTKTCAACCTTTTCCAGCAACACCTTCTTTTCCTCAACCATGTCTCTCACAAAGTGATATTGAACATCAATATGCTTTGTCTTCGAATGATAAGCTGGGTTCTTTGCCAGGAATATTGCACTCTGACTGTCACAATCTAATCTCACTACTTGTTGTACCAACCCAATACCTGAACACAATCTTTGTAACCATACTGCTTCCTTGCTTGCATGAGTGGCTACCATGTATTCAGCTTTTGTAGTTGAGAGTGACACTACAGCCTGTATTTTGCTCATCCAACTGATTGCTCCTCGAAATAGGTTAAACACATACCCACTTGTAGATCTTCTGCGATCCAGATCTCCAGCCTAGTCTGCATCAACAAAGCCATGTATGTCCACCACTCTGTCCAATCTCGGTCTTCCTTGGTAGCACAATCCATAACTGGTGGTGCCAAGAAGATACTTGAAGACCCCCTTTACTGTTGTCCAATGC
>ML780022.1:367143-381435 GCA_009831015.1 Picea engelmannii | reverse complement strand
ATAAGCATATTCACTGCATGTGTGAACAAATCACAACTGATAGCCAAACTGTCCCTTTCACCTGTTATCTCAACTGGATCTCCATTGGAACTGACATGCATGTAGTTAACCGTGACGAATCTTCAGTTGCATGTGAGTTCACTAATTAACTAAACTCTCACTAGTGCATGTTTAGTTACAACTAGTACAACTAATATTAACTCACTTAACTACACTTATAATTCTGTTACAATTCCAAATCACTCAATTATGAATGAGATAATAGATTAATATTTATTGTCTAATTTAATTAAGGGAAAAGTAAATTAGACACATGTTTCATGTTGAC
This sequence comes from Picea engelmannii, assembly GCA_009831015.1. Classification (NCBI taxonomy): domain Eukaryota; kingdom Viridiplantae; phylum Streptophyta; class Pinopsida; order Pinales; family Pinaceae; genus Picea; species Picea engelmannii. Next base: position 381,107 of record ML780022.1, on the reverse strand, counting down.
TTTTCAACAGTCGTGGCCATAGCAGAGGACAACATGAGTACCAAAGGGGGGGGTAATGGAACCCCCTCATACAAACAGGTAGTGGTGGACATGGGGAAAGGGCCAAGAGGTGTAGGTTTCAAGGCACCAATGACAGGCACCTCGGGATCAGACCCAGAAAAAAATCAGGAAAGAAACCAGGGTAAAAGCGAGTGCATGGGGGTAGAAGCCAGAGAAACTCAGAGTGAGGTGCAAGACACAGCGAAGCCAAATGGGGAAGAAGGGTGCAACCCGTGTAAACCTAAAACAACAATGATACCCAAGGTAATATTGGAAGATCCGCAAACGCAACTCTACAGGGACCAGATGAAGATGTTTGCACTAATCTGCAAGTTTATGGGTTTGTGGCCCACAAAAATAACGTTGTGCAACTGGATTAAATATCACTAGAAGACAAGCGGAGAAGTGGAGCTCCACCTAGGCTCGAAAGGTTTCTTTACAGTAGTATTCATGAACCTGGAATATAGGGATAGGGTCTTTGAGGGGGGGGCATACTTCCACGCCTCAGCAGGACTATACATGCGACCATGGAAGGAAAACTTCTCCCCGGAAAAAGATAATTTCAAAAAGGTATCGGTCTGGCTGAGATTTTATTCCTTACTGCTAGATTACTGGCTACCCTCTACTTTCGAATCAATAGGGAACAAACTGGTAAAATGTGTGAAGACTTCAGAAGCCACCCTAAAAGGGAGATATACATCTTACGCAAGAATCTGCATAGAGATGGATGTGTCGGGAGCACTCCCAGAAGCCATAAGTCTGGAATTCGGGAATGAGGAATGGATCCAAAACATAGATTACGAGCAGATCCCCTTCAGATGCAGAAGATGTCATGAACATGGACACCTAATCAAAGAATTCCCTCTCAATAAAAAACAGGAAGCGAAAAGCTCCAAACCACAGCAGGATGAGGATGGGTTTATAAAACCGAACCACAAAAGAAAAGCTAACTGAAAATAGAGTAAAACCCCAACAGGAAGCAACCTGGAGGCCCATAATAGAACAAAAGGATAGGAAAAAACCAATAAAGGAGCAGAAGGAGGAAAGGAATCAACAAAAGCTCAAGAAGCCAGAGAACAAGCAACAAACGAGCCCACCGATTGGCCAAGTAATAAGAAGGAACAGGGGAGTGGCACAACTCCTATGGATGGAGAAACCAGAGACGACAACACCCCCATGCAAGAAGCAGAGGGAGATGTGGATATGACCCAAGTGAAGTAGGTACAAAAGACCCTGATCTCGAAGACCTTGTGGAAAGGGAAGGGATATATCTCCTAAACATACTGGAGCAATGGAAAAGATAGGGAGTAGAAAACGTACCAACATAGCTACTAGACTGCATCCAATATCTTTTCCTCCTAAGGGAGGAATCCAAATATAGAGGGCTAAAGCGCACACACGGGGAGATAGGAAACCTAGGAATCAAAGACGATGAGGGACAACCACAGCTCTCACCCAAGCAGACGAGGAGGAAAAAAGGTTGGAGTAGCCCTACAGGAGCTTGGAGCGTTACTGATAAACTCGGGTAAGATCAAGAAACTCTTCCCCAAATCCCCCCCACATGTTTAAATGAAGGTTATAACTTGGAATATAAGAGGCCTAAACAGCCCGCGAAAGTAGAGAATCCTCAAAAATAGACTTAGGAAGGAACAATCGGATATTTGTTTCATTCAAGAGACAAAATGCACTACAGACAGAATGGAAACAATCGACAAAAAACAATGGAGCAAGTACAAGATGGTGGCTGTCAGAGGCCACCAAATGGAAGGAGGCATTATCACCTTGTGGAACCCACAAGTGATACACCTAATAGCGGTCGAAGCTACCAGGCACACACTCACTGTTAGCATGCAAATCATTGGAAACACGGAGGTGATTCTATGCACTAATGTATATGGACCCCAGGTGTCAGAGGAAAAGAGAAGAATGATACGAGACCTAGAAGACCTTAAAACCTGATCCAACAACCTCCAATGGATCTTGGCAGGGGACTTCAATATCATCACGTCACTTGTGGAGAAAAAATGAGGTACAATAAGATTGGATATGGATGCGGAAGAGTTCTCAATGTTCATAGACATAGCGAAGATGGTAGACATCAAAACTAATAATGGACAGTTCACCTGGAACAATAAACGGATGAACCAGTATCAGGTAGCGACAAGACTAGACAGATTCTTAGTATCAGAGTCAATCATTATGTAGGGGATAACCTTAGAATGCAGCATCCTTCCCTGGGGAGGGTCTGATCACTGTCTAGTCCAACTGGAAGCAGGATTCCAAACCACACCGAAGAATAGACCCTTCAGATTTGAGAAATTTTGGATCGAACACCCCACTTTCAAGGAAAAAATCAAACAGTGGTGGCAGGAGGAGCAACCAGAGAAAGGGACAAGGATGTTCAAACTCTATAAGAAACTAAAGTACATCAAATATAAGCTCAAGGAGTGGAACAAGGAAATCTTTGGAAATATAAACCAAGAGAAAAACAACATTGAAGACAAAATGAGAAAACTCCAGGAAATTTGCATAGCCGAGGGCTATATAGAGGATCGGAAAAAGGAAGAGATCCATATGACCTAGGAATGAGAAGCTAGATGCTAGCAGGAAGAAATGATTTGGTGACAAAAGTCCTGAATCATATGGATCAGGGAAGGAGATCAAAACACCAAGTTTTTTCATAGAACAACCATTTCCAGAAGAGCCCACAACAAAATCCTGAAATTAAGGATCAGGATGGGATCGAGCGAGAATCTCACAAGGAGATCGAAACTACTCTGCTAAATCACTTCCATGGGATAGCCCAGGAACCCAACAAAGACATAATGGAGGCCATCCAAAGGATAACCCAGCAGATCCCCCATCTAGTCATCGAGGAACAAAATAACAACCTAAACAAACCCATTGCTGAGGAGGAAATTGACCAAGTGATCCAGGAAATTCCCAATGGGAAAGCCCCAGGGCCAGATGTCTTCACAGTGGAGTTTTTCAAATCCTATTGGGAAGAGGTCAAACATGATGTTTATAGGGTAGTGGGGGGCTCTAGAAGATCAACCTCCATTCTAAAAGTGCTAAATGATACAATGATTACTCTAATTCCCAAAGAAAATGAAGCTAGGACCCCTGACCGTTACAGACCTATAGCACTATGCAATGTGGTTTACAAGATAATCTCCAAAGTCATAGCCAATAGATTGAAACCCCTCCTACCCACACTCATCTCACAAGAACAGGCAGGCTTCGTGGAAGGAATATAAATAATGGACAACATCATCCATGCCCACGAGATAATCCACACCCTGAAAATTCATAGAAGAGGGGGAATGATAATACAACTGGACCTAGAAAAATCTTATGAAAAAATTAGCTAGCACTATATGGTAAAGACTCTAGAAGCCTTTGGTTTCACCCAGCACTGGATCAGTTGGATAGTCAACCTGGTACCCATGACAAGTTACTCGCTCCTAATAAATGGAGCCCCAACCAAACCTTTCCGGCCCACGAGAGGCATTAGACAAGGAGACTCGTTGTCCCCCTTCCTGTTCATCCTGATGATGGAAGGTCTCAGTCGAAGCATAAAAAGTGCAACAACAGCCGGAGTAATAACAAGCATCAAACCTTTCAAAAAATGCCCTGCTTCCACACACCAACAGTTCATGGATGATACCTTACTCCATGGCATACCCACGGTCAAAGAAGAAAAATCCTACAAAAGAATCCTAGAAGAGTTTGGGGAAGCCTCGGGTGCAGAGATCAACCACTCCAAATCTATGATATTTTTATTCAACACCAACCCCGCAATCCAAAGAAATCTGGCCAATATTTTGGGATTTGAATGCAAATCACTCCCAACCAAGTACTTGGGCATCCCCTTGACAGATAGAGCTTAGAAAATGTCAACTTGGGAGGGAATAATCAACAAGTTACAGGAGTGGGTGAAAAACTGAACGTACATATCCCTCAACCTAGAGGGAAGACTTATTCTGACCAATTCTATTCTGCAAGCAATTCCAACCTTTATGATGTCCATTTTCCCAACCCCCAAAGGGATACTACAAAAAATAAGAACCATCCAAAGGGACTTCCTGTGGAGAGGAATGGAAAAAAAAGAAAAAATGGGCCCTAGTGGCATGGGAGAAGGTCTCTAAACCAAAAATCAAAGGAGGCATGGGGCTACAAGACCCGCAAGTAACCAATGATGCCTACGGGGCGAAACTCTAGTGGCGATGGGTCAAAGAAACTACTACATCGTGGGTAAACCTCTGGAAGGAAAAGTATGCCCCAGACATAAATGACAAGGACAGAATCTGATCTAGGGGCACCAGGGAGGGATCAACCATCTGGAACCTAGCTTGGCGCAACAAAGCCTGGATCTAGACACACAGCTTTTGGGAAATAAGGAATGGAAGAACAACCAGATTCTGGGAGGACGCTTGGCGACGGGAACCTAGAATGGAAAATCCGGACATGGAGGAACTCCAACAGGAGATGACCGCGCAAGGTAAAACTAGATTCTACCATTATTGGAAACAAGAGATAGATCGCAACAAATGGAGAATCTGGGACACTCTCAGTCCACAAAATAGAGACCGCACTGCAACAAGCGTAAAAGAGGTGGAGGAGGAATTGGGGAGAAGAAAATTTGTAGTCTCGGAAGGAAATGACCAACTAAGATGGGGACAAAAAGATGGCGGGGAATTCAACTTAAAAGAAGTCCGACATTATATCCTGGACCAGGACCAAGAAGACCCAGTGCAACAATGGGACAATCTTTGGAACAGCCCTTAATGGCCAAAAATAAAAATAAAAATCAAATGGTTAATACTTCACTACTGAATTCTAACTTGGGAAAAACTAAGGAAAAGGGGATTCATAGGCCCATCAAGATGCCACCTTTGTCAAGCTAAGGAAGAAAAAATGAACCATCTCCTCGACAAATGCATCTACACAGCAGAGATTTGGGATTGGGCAGCAGGTATCTTCCGACGRTCCAATAGGATCTGAGGTAACATCTCCGYAACTATCAATATTTGGAAAGAGAACTACAACGAAAACGAAGAGGTGAATCTATGTTGGACCCTCATTCCGGGGATGATCATATGGGTAATATGGAAAKAAAGGAACTGACGCATCTTCAGAAATGAAAGTCAACCGGAAGGGAAACTCAAGGAAACAATAATCTCCCTGATAAAAGAAACACTGCAGAGCCAAAACTGCCAGACAGGAAGAGTGTAACTCACAAACCAGGACTCSTAAATTCTAGAAGCTTTTCACCTGACAGACGGGTGCAACCACAKTCAAGTAAGACGGCTACTGCAACTCCAAGTAGGTGAGTGCAACTGGAAGCCCCCCCAGCAGGATCCCTCAAGTTGAATTTTGACRGGGCGTCAAAAGGTAACCCAGGAATGACAGGAATGGGAGGGGTAATCAGGGACAGTTATGGAAACATAATCCGGTTGTACGTTGGGATTCTGGGAAACTCAACCAACAACGCCATGGAATTCAGAGCCCTAGAGACCAACCTCRAGATTCTAAGCCRCRAAAGGATGAAAAACGCCATAATGGAAGGTGATTCCACGTTGGTTATCAACACAGKAAAGAGACTCTGAAATGGCACTAGAGTGAGCAAAATTCAGAGGCACTGGCGCTTAGCACACTCCCTGCAAAAAATTCAGGAGCACTTGCAGACGGGGACCACAGTGGAGTTGTGTTGGGTAYGCAGGTCAGGAAATGGACTGGTGAACATAATCGCTAATGAGGGGGTCARCAAGGAAGGATYAGAACTAGACACTATTTGGAGTAACATCCTGAATGGTCAGTTCATAACAGACTGCATCCAACTAGCGGMAAAATACTATGAAGGCAGCTGAAGTACRGACGACCACATCGAGGAAGGAGGCGCAAGGATAACTGACGGGCACGAAGGAACCAGGAATAATCYGATTGCCCATCACTCAACCACAAGTTACAATGCAGACTCAGACCACACAAAAAAYGGGGGTAYGACACCAAGGTCATGTCAATAGGAAGAAGTACAGGGGTTGTTTGTGGGAAAGSAAAGAAGGTAATYAGTAGGCTCCAAAGGATGAAGGGAAAAAAGTGTTACCATGGTCAAGTATGAGTACACCTCACCCAAGTATAGATACGGGGAGTGGTATTKTTGTTTGTACAACGTGCAGAGAAAAGGATTGGCGCAGGGGATATGGTCGGGTCATCAAGAGCACACATACGGATACAGGGRAAAAGGACCAAAAGGTACACCTATACGGGTGGCCCATKATTGCTAGGATGAGCCCGCAGCTGKGGAAATCCCATAAGAGAAGAAGCACCAGGAATRGCCACATATAGGAGAGGAGAAACTACAGAGGCCATCGTAAAAACAAGGGAGGTGCAAATAGGAACAGGAGGAGAACCCAAGGCAAAAACCACCACAGACAAGCCGAGATGGTACGAATGAAGAAAACCCATAGTAAGAGAAGCCCCCATGGGAAAGAACCTCTGATAAACTCCCGAAGGATTACAATGATGGAGCAAGCGGCTAGAGAAGCCAAGGGTACCTTTCATACGCAGGTCAAACCAAAGGGCAAAGCGATCATCACCAGGTGGGAGAAAGAAATCAACACCAAATGCAAGGGTAAAGCTTGGAAGGAACTGATTCAGGAAGAAAACTGGATAAGGGACCCAGGGGCCACACAGCCCAGAATAACCCTCTACCACAAAACGGTGGATGAGGCTTGGCAAACAAAGATGTTAAGAGGAAATTTGAGCTCTGAACGGAAAGAGGTCAGTCGGAAGGATAACAGGGACCACAAAAAATTACTCACAGAGATCCTGAGTCGCCTCAGTAACCTAGAGGCTAGTACAAAACGACTAGCTGAGGACCAGAGGGACCAGAAGGAGAAAATGGAATGAATGGCAGGCCAATTCCACCTATACCTGCGCTATGCCCATCACATGGACATCAAGCCAATGGACCGGAGTGGAACCCCAGCCTGTATCAGAAAGACGCGTACAGTGGTCCAGAGGGATGAGAACAAGGAAAGAAAGGAGGAAGGCAAAAAACATCTGATCATCCTGGACTAGTGTCGGTCCAGCCATTGGTCAAGTCGTGTTTCTTAGCTTAGGTGCAACCTCCTTTTTATGATTATGTCTTTTTACATATATGTTTTTGTTTATCTTTTCAAAACTGGATACCGTAGGACTGGGTCATTTTCCCAAGTTGGCGGCCCAGCCTTACCCCCTGCTATCTTAGAAAGCGCAACTCCAGAATCCCTGATCTGGTTTCCGTTTTGGCAGATCAAGGGATTCCCCCTCTGTTTGTATTATAACCTCTTTCAGTAATACAGGAACTCACACTCACTTACAAAAAAAAAAATTAGCATGAATGATTATGATGATGGGAAATTTAATCATAGAATGCAGTATAAGAATAAAGAATCAATTTTATTTAGTATCATGTTGTTATAAGATTTTAAAATTGTAGATTTTATCAAATTTCTTTAAGATTTTTCATTAAAAATCATATTGAATAAGAAATTAAGCACCTTATTATGATGATGGGAAATTTATAAGTATTATTTATAAAGTCAGTAGAAATTGTTGTGTTAGACAGAATGAGGATATGGATGGGATAAAATAACACTACCTTAGTTACAAAGTACCACTAACAAGATTGCAAAAATAATGATAAAATCTAATATAAATGTTATTTTCTCCCATCTGAACATTCTTAGAAATATGTCAGACACCACAAAAGACTGTATAAATCGTAAAAATCATAAAGTGGTCTATGTTATTCCTTGGTTTTGTAGAAAACATTATATTGGAAAAACATGATGCTTTTAGGTGAGGATTAAAGAGCATCGTGTTGACATTCAACACAATCGACATTACTAGAGCATTCCAAAAAAAATGGGCACCGGATGTGCATCTAAAACACTCAAGTTATCACAATAGAGGACCGTTATATAAAAGGAAAATGAAAGAATCCCTGGAGATTGCAAAGATCCAGACAAGTTGAAGAGGGATGTAGGGACTATCATCTATGAGATATGGATGTTAGTCATGCATAAACTAAGAAATAATAGTCTTGGCATCAGTGATCATCATGAGGCTCTAAATGTTTAATTATGAAACTAACTTATCAAAGAAATTATTAGGCAACTCATTATTAATATGGATGAGAGATCTTTTTAATAGTTGATATTTTAGGTTAATTTCCTCATGATGACTCCTGAGAAGGAATCAAAATGTTGAAATGAAAAAAGGTTGAAACACATTGTTCCCCTCTTTTGAGTTCTTCGTATGGTTAAGGGGTTGTTCTATTACCACAATCACACAACTCATATATAATGGAGTCCTCCCTTGATAGTCCCCAATGGAGTATGACGCAAGAATAAACTTGAGATTGTTGAGTGCATGTTTTCTCTATAAGAGGTTTTATCACTATAGTTGTGGTGTCAATATCTTGTGTTTTGAGTGTAGATTCTACTTTTCTAGATGTTTCACTGTGATAATAATTTTATCGTGGTACTAAAACATATGCAATAAATTTCCCCACTCAATTGCTTGCACTCTTGCTCACCACAAATATCTAGTTAGCATCATGAAATTTGAAAGGCCCTAAAGCATTGGGCCAAAATAAGAAGTCTTAGATCCAAACTATCTAGTAGTGCATATTCACAAAGGATTGTTTGAAGCAAATTTTGTATGTGTGTATTTCCAAGAAAAAAAATCATGGTTTTTATTCATATTTAGAATGAAAATTACATTTTTCAACTGCTTCTGTACGATTGATTGAGTCAAAAAACATCATAGATATCAACACAAATAACATTTAAAGTTATTTATGCCTATCTACCATATCCCTTCTATCATCAACTCCCCACCAAAAAACCAAAAAAACATAACATTATATAGCCTTTATAGTCTTTCCTATTCCATATTTTCCAACCTTACCACCTATACTTATTGTGAAAGCTAAAAGCTATATATTCTACCATATCAAGAGACTTTAAATAAAATCAAATAATGGAGGATACACATATCACTAATCCATATTTCCATTCTTTAAATTGGATTTTTCCTTCTACAACTTGTTGGCCTTCTTTTGATAACTTGTCAACTTCTCGGTTCATCTCATGAAATGCTTGAGTGAAGGAAATAGAGGAAAATGTAGACGCAACTCCCTTTAATAAATCCCCTATTGGCTTTATCTATACGTTTTGATGGTTTTTTGAGCCATTTATCCAATTAAGAACTAAAGAAGAGTTTCTAGATATATGAACATGTTGAATGTTGTTGTCTTGTGCAAGCTTTAGTAAAAAATTTAGGGAAATCATATTTGTCGGGTTGTTTGTGTTGATGTTAGGGAAGCATCAAGAAGACATTATCCTAGATTAATAATTAATAATTAATAATATAATTATCAATTATTAAATAATATTATTAATATATATATTAAATAATAATAATAATAAATAGTTGTTTATTGTCCAAAGGGACACATCCTTTCATGGATGGTCACCATATTTTCTCTACATATGGAAAAATCATCATTGTAATAATCAATCTATCTCATATCATATCATATCATCTCATATATCATCTCTTATAAAAATTCAACATGGTATCATAGCGGGACTGGGCTTGACTCCCTCACGAGAGGGCCCAGGAAAATGAAGAGAGTTCTTTCGCTTTCAAGAGCTATTTGGTTCATGATCAAAGGTTTTGCCAAAAGTGTGAATTAGTTCAATATAAGAGCGAATGGATTTTATGAGAATACAATCTCCTATCTTTGTGATGCACAGAGTATTGTGCCCTAGATTGTGGAAAATATTTGATATTGTTGTGTGGAGCAATACCTCCAAAGATGGCTCATGTGCCAAATTGGAACATCAATTGGGTACAATTGAAAGATGAAGTTTTATATGTTGAGAAGGAGGTTGATCTAGTGTTCCTTCCTTGAATACCTTGTTTTCATACACAACATTGACAATTTAACTAGAGGTGGACTTCTATGACATTTGAAAGGCCTACATATTAGCACAAGTCGACTTGAGCATCGACTTATTTGAAGACTGCAATAATCTGTGTGCCCTACCATGATTCTTGTATGTTTTCATTCCTTGAATATCGACGTGACTTTGGTTCATGTGGGTTGAATGGTCAAACATGTCCCCGGTGAACCTAATGTAATGAAAAGACTGAGATTGCTTGCAGTAACCTAGAGCTTCATGATTATTGATTTTGGTGGGTTTACAAATTGTTTGAAACAATCGACTGAGCATCGAATAAATCCTTGAGATATTGGTTGATTGGGTATACTGAGGTCTCGATTGATTCATCCTCTTAAGTAGTTTTGGATTCTTAAATATTGTCGATGGAGGCTACATCGATCATTGATTGAGAAGTGATCTACGTGAGATTAGTGGTGTCAACCACCTTTGCAATAGTGGATCCACTGGTGGTGTGAGCCGACTTATAGAAAATTTCAACTTGGCACATATTGTTGGTCTGATCATTCTGGCAAGTGCATTTTTTAGGTGATACCTCAAAGGAGTTTCGACATATGGCATCGACACAGGGATATTCTACTTGATAAGAACTATTCGCATGATATTTGGTGAACCTGAGTTCGATTTTTGAAGGCATGATTTACTTATATGTCCCTTGCCTTGGAGAATCATAATGTTGTGCATTTCTTTCACATATGAATGAGTATTCTCGACCTAGTTGAGAATTGTTAGCACATCGAAGATAGTCGACTTCTTGTGAATTGACTTTGTATATTTGAAGTTCTTTGTGCTCTTACGAATGGGAGGGTGGTAATGGAATCAACTATTCTAATTGTTGTCATTGTGTTGAGCCTTACTCCCTTTACACTCCGGGAAACAAAGAAACGACATGATTCCAGTTTACCCGCATTCATCATTTTGGATGGAATGGTGGTTCTCCTTGTCTTTATTCTCATTTAGAATGGATATATTTCAAATACATAGGGAACAAAAGTATGGTTGGTGTGGTAGTAGCCATATTGGACCAGGGTTATCCTAGAAAGAGGGAGTAGACTTTAAGGATACATTTTCTCCAGTCATCAAGGGCAAAGAATCCCATTAATCAATGTAAAAGGGAATTGACCTATGAGTTCAAAATGAAGGATCTTGGTTTAATGCATTACTATTTGGAATTAGAAGTATGGAAGAACCCAGTGAGATCCTCCTTGATCAAAGGAAGTATGTTATCATGATCATTCATAGATCTGGGATGATGGACTGCAAGTCCATGACCACTCCCATGGTGACGAATTGGAATAAATTGAGATATTTTGAGTCATATTTGGTGGATCCTTCTATGTACTGACAGTTGATCGGATCATTGATGTATTTGCTTAATACCATGTCGGATATTTGTTTTGTAGTAAACACTCTAAGCCAGTTCCAGGTTGAACCAAGATATGAACATTGGATTGTAGAAGAGCATGTATTAAGATATATGTGTGGCACAGTTAGTTATGGTTTGAAATATGTTTCAAACGATGATGTAAAGCTACAAGGATATACAGATTATGATTGAGCAGGGAGTGCAGGGGACAAAAAGAGTACATCAAGTAGTTGCTTCAGTTTGGGTTCCTTCATGGTCTCTTGGATAAGTAGGAAGCAGACATCTGTCACACTCAACATTGTATAATCTGAGTATATTGCAACCAGTTTAGCGAGTTGTGAAGCAGTGTGGATTCAGAAGTTGTTTGCAAGATTGTTTGATCAAGTGCAGCAACCGACTGTGATACATTGTGACAATCAAAGTTGTGTGAAGCTTTCAAAAAATCAAGTTTTTCATGACAAGTTGAAGCACATCGAGATCAAGTACCACTACATATGTGACATGGTACAATACATTTCTACAAATGAGCAGGTTGTTGACATTCTCACTAAGACTTTTCCTAGGGAAAAGTTTGTATACTTCAAGGACAAGCTTTGAGTGGTTGAGAATGCCTCCATCGGTGAGAGGGAGTGTTAATGTTGTAGCATCAAGGGGCAGTCTTTCTCCCTAGGTAAAATTTATTGATAGGCCAAGATTATTCACCAGAGGCCATGTAATGTGGCTAGGGAAAATGGCCCAGGTAACATCAAGGCCCAGAGAGCTCCCTCGATCAACGGTTACCTGACCTTATTTCTAATGGCTACTTGGCTAAGTGGGTTGAGTAAGTGCCTTACAACATCAGGCATGTGGTTTACCATTCAATAACATGTGACAACATGTGGGGATGGTAATTGGCCCAGGGTTTCTCCATTGTATTCCCAAGTGACGACTCGGTTGATTGGTAACCCAAGGACTAGTTTCTTTTTTTTTTAATTTGGTCAAGGGGTACCATATCGCCAAAGGGTATTTTTCTAGTGGGTGACTAGATCCTTTGCATGATGTTGATGTAGGATGCTTTCCACATGGTTCCAGAATAGAACATGAAGTGGATGGATACATTAACATAGTAGGTTCATTCATTCTTGGGATGGAGAATTTTTTCAGCAAAGGAAGTCAAGGTGAATACCTCCCTAGCTAAGAGGGAGTGTTGATGTTTCAGCATCAGGCAGACATTCTCCTGGGATTGGTCATGGTGATTTGACCATTGGAGAATGACCTCGGTGTAGTCTTTGAAGGACAGAAGACTCGAGGTATTGATGGTTCTCCAGGAGGAAACATCATGCAGACATTCACTCACAAGGGTGTACTTGTGGTGAATGGCCCAGGCGTAGTCTTCAAAGGAAAGAAGACTCGAAGTGCTAGTGTTCCCTCGGTATGTGGAAACATCGGGCAGACATTCACCTATAGGGGTGTACCTATGGTGAATGGCCCTAGTAAGCATCAAGAAGACCTCCTCCTAGATTGGGTTGCATACCAAGGGAGATGGGATACATTTATCACAAGGGTGTACTTGTGATATATGGACGCAGGCGTAGTCCTTCCTTGATCATGACAAGGAGTGATATGGAATCGAGGTGCTTGAGGTGCTTTCCATGTGTCAGATAGCATCGGGCTGACATTCACTCATAGGGGTGTACCTGTGGTGAATGGCCCCAGTGTGGTCTTTGTCCTTAGTAATGTCGATTTTACTAGGAATGATAAAGACTCAAGATGCTAGATGTTATCTAATGCGGACCCAGAGTGATCATGATCTCAAAGAGAGTCAGTTGGCTCAGAAGGAGAGTCGTAGATGGATTTTCCCCTCGGTTCAGGTGGGAGAAAGACATCTCCCAGGACTGATAGATAGGTATCATGAGTCTAGGGTGAAGTTTGTATACATAAGAGACAAGCTTGGCATGATGTAGAATGTATCCCTCACTGAGAGGGAGTGTTGATGTTTGGGAAACATCAGGAAGACGTTCTCCTATATTAATAATTAATAATATAATTATTAATTATTAATTAATAATTAATATTACTAATATATATAATAAATAATAATAATAATAATAATAATAAATAATTATTTATTGTCCAAAGGGACACATCCTTTCATGGATGGTCACCATATGTTCTCTACATATGGCACATTCATCATTGTAATAATCAATCTATCTCATATCATCTCATATATCATTTCATATAAAAATTCAACAATTTGAGCCTAGACCTATCCTTGCCCTAAAGTTTTTAAAGATGGAATCACTCGGATATAGTATTTCCCCTACATTGTAGAAACCTAGGGTCCCTTGCATAGCTCTATCAAAACAACTCCACGGTTGAGACTTATCAGTATCAATGGGCATCACCTAATGGGAAACATTCAAATAAGACGACCCTACAAATAAAGACAATAAATCTTTCACTTGTGCAATAACTTGGAAAGGGAAAATAAACTTCTCTTCAAATATTGTTGAGTTATGGGCTAGCCAAATGCCCAAACTGAACATACACGAAAGCGATTT